>BQNB010018415.1:10568-68326 GCA_026074375.1 Tanacetum coccineum | reverse complement strand
TTTAGTTTTCAATAGATGATCTCATACGTATATTCCAACTGCCACAAGCTACTGACAACAACAATGTTGGATTTGTTGTTGCTCCAAGTTTCAGTTAGATGCTTTCATTTGTTCAGAATAAACTTGGATTTTCTCTTCCAATGAGACTTCCTTCACACTTTGTGTCAAAAGGACTCTCACAACCGTGGCAGATACTTCACAGGTCATTATCGACCACCGTTTCAAATCATGCATATGCTATATTGTTTTATTAACAATATACATGTGGACTATGCTGAATTACTTTAGGAAGGACTATACTATTCACTCTTGCATCCAACATCATTGATTCCTTACCCAAGATTCACAAAGATAATTGTTGATCATTACATGACTGAGAATCCTGACATTCCAAGGAGACTACATGAGCACTATCACAGAGTTGAAAATGATGAAGTTGTAAAGACAATCTTTAACTCTGGAAAGAATAAGGAAGGAAAAGGGATGAAGATTCCTGATTGGATGCCAACGGAAGAGATGAAGCACATTGCTCATTATCAGATTTATGTTACAGTGCTTCGGGTAGATGTTCCTATGACTCAGTCACAACTGATTGAGTCTACCCAAGGAACGCATAGGACACCTAGCGCCCCTAGGGCACCTAACCCCGATACAGCTGAAGGAGAATCAAGTGCTCCACGCAAACCAACTGTCATTAGGTTTCGCATACGACGTTAACAAGATCCTAAAACGCTAATACCTACAGCTGCTAAGATTAATATTGATAGTTTGGATGAAGCAACACGACTAATCATTGCTACACAAAGAAGTCTTGAAGACTTAGAAGCTCAGCATAATGTGGAAAAAGTTCAAGAGCACATGGTGGATAAAGAGATTGGCCAACTTGTGGAAGGGAATAAGAATGTTGATGAGGATGAGTTCATGAATGACATATTTAATACCCAAGAAGATCCCGACCCTAGGTTAGAGCCCAGGAGTGATAAGGAAACTCTAAAGGTAAAGAAAAGTGTTGACGTGTTGATGATTCATGATGATGACGTGTTGATTATTCATGATGATGAAGAGGAGTAAGAGTCAGCTGGAGATGCTTTGATCCATAGAAAGGGGAAGGGAATAGAGGAGATTAGGGATACACCCCTACCTACACCCATTAGATCCCCTAGGACTCATATTGCTCCTTCTTCTTCGGATAAAGAGAAACTCAAGGATTTGACGGTTACTGACCCTACACCTTCATCATCTACACCATCATCTTCTACACCAAAACCTAAGCGAGATCATTTCAATCATACCAAGAATGTTATTTGCCAAATAAGCAGACGATATGGTTATATGTTCATACATCTGAGACACTCATTCATTCCAATTGGAAGTCTTCCTTTAATGGTTGATAAGAGAGTCAATGAAATTGCAAAGAAGACCGTGCCATTGTATGTTGCAGAAGGTTTACTGTTAGACAGGCAAAAGACTCAGGATAATATGGCAAAGATGATTGCTGAGGCTCTTCATCAGGTGCGAGTGAGTCTTCGAGCAGAATTATCTACACAAATTAATAATGATGTCTCTAACTCTATTCCTTCGCAGGTTGATTCATTATTGAGAAATTATATGTCCAATAACATTCTTCATGTCCATCCAACTCAAGCTTCTAATTCTTCTACTTAAGATCTTTAATATCAACAGTACTTAATGATGAAGGATGATGAGAAACTATGCAATGATGATTTATCAATATGGCGGTCTCTGAAGATTAAGTTTGAGAAACCTACAACTCCTTCTACACAGTGTCGTATGACTGCTATTCGTACTAGAGATCATGAAGACCATCATGACGATGATGCTCGTCCTAAGGGGAGAGCAGTGCGAAGAGACAAAATACGCCTGAACATGGCACATACTCAGTGGGTGAATCTTAATCAGAACAAGTTATGGATCAAGAACCAAATCCTTTCGGCTCAGGTACTCAAGAACAATTGGATGAATTTGATGCTTGGATGGATGATTTTGGCACAAATGATGATGAAGTTCCTACCGAAGAAGTATCACTAGAACTCTTGGAAGAAATATCAGGGGAAGTTGATGAAGTATAATGTGTTTGAAAGGGTAAAATGATATGCTGAGTGTGCAATGGATGAATTCAGTGAGGAAGAGCATCAGTTCATGTGATCAGTTTTCAGAATTATCTAAAGAGTGGTTATTGTTTTGGGGAAAGAGAAAAGAAAGGAAAACTTGTCCTACACTTCCAAGAAGCCAATGCAATCTATCAACGTAGTTTGCCAAAGAGTTCCAAAAGGCCTCCTACCAGATAGACTTTGCTGAACCAAGACTTATTCTATTTGAAGTATGGTAACTCGAGACCAAAGAAGTATACTTTATCGTTGCACAAGTATTCTGCAGTACCATTTCCTGAAGATGATATCAAAGAACGAACTTCAAGATGGGTGAGTAAACGTATCAGAAGGTTTAATTTGTATGCTGAATATAGTGTTTGAAACGGAAGAATCTATTGAGGAATGCAATATCATCATCAAGAAGGCAGAAGAGAAAAAGCAAAGAGTGTCAAACCTAAGAAGATGTTGTATCTTAGAATGTCAAAGACCGTTGAAGAATCAGAACTTTCATATGAAATTTAGTCTTTATGTAGATTAGGGTTTATAACAGAGATTATGGTGAGAAGAGCTAATGGAAAGATTGATCCAATCACAGAATCAGATTACAAACATCTCAACAAGAATGACATTGAAGATTTGTATCTGTTGTGCATAAATGGCAAAGTGAAAGACTATAGAGAAACTGGGTTGTTGGGATCATTGTCTGTCTTTATCAGAAGCAGTGTCATCTGGGAAAGAGTTCATGATTTCCAGCTAGGCATGGAAAGTTATCAACAGAAAGTCAACCTTACTGCTCCAACAATCACATTCCCTAGTATTGAAAAGAAGAAACTGCTGACCATCACTTCAAAACCAGTAGTTGGGTTGATATATGAAAACAACAAGAAAGAGAAGAGGGTGATGATACTTAAAGAAATTCCTAAGTTTTGTGATGCAACTTTAAAGAGGATTTTGGAGATGTGATGTAAGAAATACAATTGTAGGGATGTAAAGTTTATGGGGTATGCGACCCTATAGTCCCTCTTATGCCAAATGTGATGTACTTGGAGTATTATGGAAGAACTATATTTTGAAGACCGGTTGAGCATCGTGATTTAGATGAGTACCGTTGGGATATGTACATGAATGAATAGACCACTCGAATTTCAAGAATGGGATCACCCAGAATAATCTGACTCCTTAGGGTGGAGACTGTTAGAGGATTAAGAAGGGATCACCCAGAATAATCGACCCTTAGGGGGAGACTGTTAGGATTAAAAAGTGTCGATTATAGATACTTTAGTGGTTTATTTATTTTATGTTGTTTAGACTTAGTTTTATGTTTAAAAGTAGTTTATGTAATAAGGATAAATGAGTTTTAGTTAAAATAACTCACTTAACCAAAGTAGAAGGGCTAAGTAGCAAATAAGGGATAGTGTACTAATCACACTATAAATACCCATTCACTTAATGAAAGGGTTAAGGCTTGTAATATCACTTTTCTCCCTCATTTCTTTATTTCTTTTTATAAAATTGAAAATTAGTGAAACTTGTCTTCCTCTCTTATTCTCTATATGCTTAATCAAAATTAAGTATGATTCAATATCATATGACCTAACACGTTGTTTGATTGAGGTTAGAGTTGATGTGGCTTTGAAAGATAGTGTTACTATAGGCATTCCTTTGCCTGATGGTGAGGGTTTTACTAAGGAAACACTCCAAGTTGAGTCCGAGTGGAAACCCTTTGCCGTGATCAATGCAAGATCTTTGGTCATGTCTATGATCAATGCCCCAATAATATTATAGTTATTCCTACTATTGATAAAATGAATAAGGATGGTTTCCAAACGGTGGTCAACAAAAAAAGAGTGGGAAAACAGGTTCTACTATTAATAATCATAGCGGTGCTACAGCTGGTAAGGCTAATTGGCAGACTATCAAACCGAAGGTTAGGTATGAGCCTAAGGCTCATCAAAATTTTCTAATGAATGGTGCTCTTAAGGTGTCTACTTCTGCTAAAGATGACCCTTCTAAGAAACTACATGCTAGAAAGGGATGTCCTCATGTTCATACTTGCAAGCCTAGTGTCCCCACCTCTAACCCTTATGATGTTCTGGATGATTTGGAAAGTGATGAAGAGGCTGAAGTTGTCTATGATGAAACTGTTAATTTCAAAAGTACAAGAACGGGAGTTAGACCCGCTATGGCACCTGATGGTTCGGAGACTTGATTTATCTTGTTTATGCCATGTTGGCATTTTTTTCTCTAGTTTTTACTTTTGTAGTAGATAGCTAGAGTTGTGATTGTTTATGATATGTCATGAGCATAATTTTTAGGTGTTTATCAAGCTCTTTGCTTGAGGTTAATGTGGTACTTCAGCCACATTCCTTTTGTACTTCATCTTTTTTAGTTTTAATATACTTTACCGGGATAACTCTTTATCAAAAAAAATTACACAACGATAAAACCTTTGAGTGGTTTTTATAATCTATTCTTATAAAAGATTGAGTCCCTTAATTTATTGGGGAAGTATGTTTTATAGCAACCATAAACGTATCGAACCATAAATGTATCGGATTGACAACTGGATCCCAACAGTCCAACACCATCATGTATACCCAACAATCAACAACAGCATATTCAATAAGATAATCTTAATGATGATCTTATAGTAATGATGGTTTCTGATTGCCTTTCAAAAAAAATGATGGTTTCTGATTTGATGTTATCGGGTGGATCCTCCTCATCCGGATATGGGTCTTACTTGGATTGCTGGATCTTTATTTCAAAGATCATTACTTTTCAAGATTCTTTATAGTATGTGCTACTCACTTTTATATAATCTTTTAACTTATTGTGTTACTACCATCTTTATAAGGGGTGTTTGGGATTGCTTATCTTTTATTATTTGTGGAAATGGTATTTGGATTTGCTTTTTTAAGCCATGTTTTCTTGAAATCTCTTAATTGTCATAACTTAGACGAATCGGCTGAAGAAGATAAGTGTCCCTGCGGTTTTAGGCATGCAAACGATCCTGAAATCAGTCCTAATTAATGCTGTGGTGATGTGTGATTGAAATATTAGGTGTTTAGGATTATAACAAGAGTTCCAGGCATATCAAGAGTTTCTAAGGTTACCTACAATTACAACTCCACAACCCTATTAATGAATTGGAAGTCTAAAGGTTCAAGAAGATAGATCTCGAAAGGTAATCCAATCGATCAATATATTATAACAAATTCAGTTTTACATATCAACTCTTTTCCTCAAAACAATAACCCAATTAAAGAAGTTGGCTTTCTTTGAATGTTTTTTATAACTACCGTAACGTTAATTTTGTTTGTATATTCATTTTTTATGGAATTGTGATATGGGTTTTTGGTGGTAATTGATTTGGTTAATGGGTTTGTGAGATTGGTTGTGTGTTAATTGTTTGATTAAATGATTAAATGTGCTTTGTTTGATCTTTGAGTGTTGTTGCTTTGAAATAGGAGGTTAATGGTGTTTAGGAGGTTTGCGTCCCTAGGAATGGAGAATGTGTTTATGTATTTACAGTTCCCGGTACGATCCATCAAGTATGTATAAGGTAAACAATATAGTACTTGATTTTGTTTTTGACTATAAAATGGGTTGATTGCAACTATGAGTTGTTTGACCATATGATGATAGTAAGATTTCAAACCGCCGTTGTTAAAAAAGCTGCAAATGCTCCGTATAATAAATCTGTGATATAAGGTATTTTATAGAAAGTTTGTTTTATAGATTTATATATTTTTCAAGTTATGGAAGATATTATAGTAGATTTATATGCATTTTTGTTTTTAAGATGCAATGCTGCTAACATTCTGTTCTAAATAAAATATTTCATGTGATTGATCGGGCGTAACGAAGTTGTAAAGATGGTAACATGATGATGACGACGGTGGTGTTTGGTATTTGTTGATATAGAGTCTCCGTCTCCATATTTCCTTAAAAATAATGGGTTAGCCTCTAGAGGTCGGTTAATTTGTATAAACCATCTTTATTCTTATTTCGAAGGTTGTTTTATGCTTTAACGTGTTAATAGTTTAACGAACTTTGTCATTCGTGTTTGTAGAGAGCATAGTGGCATGGAAAGTCCCGATGGAAGATTAGCAAGTGTTGCCCAATGCATCAAACAGTTAAGAGATTATAAAAAGTTTATACTCGGTTTTTATTTAGTGTTTTCTTTCATCTTTTACAATGTAATATGTTAAATATATTATGCGGTTTTAGAGGTAATAATTGCGTTGTAGTATCCGATCACTTTGATAGTAAAAAACAAAGGTGTTGCTGATCTGACTATGGTTGATTTCCGAGGAATCACTAGAGTTCCTGTACACGGCAAACCAGAGGACATATACGAGCAAATTTCTACCATCATCACCGAGTACATAACCCCTGAGGAGAGCATCATTCTGAATGTTATTTCTACCTCAGTTGATTTTTATACATGTGAATCTATAAGTATGTCTCAACGTGTGGATGTAACTGGGCAAAGTACGTTAGCTGTTGCACGAAAGCAGACAAAAATCCGATAGGTCTTCTCGAAAAGGTCACGACTAATGATGTAAACATTAGGCTCGGTTACATATGTGTTCGAAACACTGTTGGCAAAAGAGAGCTATGAGGAAGCAAGGATCAAAGAAGTAAAACTATTTGAGGCTCATCCGCACCTAAAGTGGGTGGATAAGTCCATAGTGGAATAAAGCTAAGCATTGTTCATGGTTGTGATATTTCCCTTCTTTGGTGATCTTCTTGGTTTTTTAGAAGGATTAGGTTTTGCTCCGACCTCTTATTTGTATGTTTAAAACTTAATCTTTGTAAATACTTATGCTCGGTAAAAGTAAAGGTGACACTATGGTTGTGTATAAAAAAGCAGTTATCTTACTCTATGTTGCAAGTTTTGAAGTTGTACCGCTCGACTGTCTGAAATGTTGAATGACTACTCTGTATAGTCCGGAAATTATGTAAAAGATGGTTTATGATTTGATGATCTTAAGGTAATGATGGTTTATGATTTGATGTTATCGGGTGGATCCTCCTCATCCGGATATGGGTCTTACTTGGATTGTTGGATCTTTATTTCAAAGATCATTAATTTTCAAGATTCTTTATAGTATGTGCTACTCACTTTTATATAATCTTTTAACTTATTGTGTTACTACCATCTTTATAAGGGGTGTTTGGGATTGCTTATATTTTATTATTTGTGGAAATGGTATTTGGATTTGCTTTTTTAAGCCATGTTTTCTTGAAATCTCTTAATTGACTTAACTCAGACGAATCGGCTGAAGAAGATGAGTGTCCCTGTAGTTTTAGGGCCATCTCAGAAGACGAATCATGCATCAGTCATAATTAATGCGTCGTAGTGTGATTGAAATATTAGGTGTCTAGGATTTGTGTTTGTGATGTGACAAAAACTTGGACACCATGATTCATAGCTGGCCTCTACTGCTAATGGCTTAGGATGGAAGAAAATGGTTAGTTACTTTTACAATTATTCTTTGTATCAAGATTTTTTATAAAAAGGTTATTAATTATGGTATGAAGAAAAATCATGATTTGGGGTTTTTAAAATTTTATTTTACATTTTCAGTAAGAGTAACAATATGAAGAAAAATAATGGTATTATAGTTGTTGTGCTTCGTACCGAATGGTAGCTTTAAACATTTATCTTTTGAATCGTTAGTTTTGGCGAGGCGAAGTAACTTTGTTGAGGCAACAACTTCAAAACTTGCAACAAAGCCACAGGTATGTTCATTACATAAATTTAAAATCTAAACCAATTGTATAGTTTTATTTTGTTTGTTTTGAACGCTCACTGACCATATAAACAAACAGTAGTACTATAGTTGTTGGGATTTAACATTCTAGGTAACGAGTTTAGCTACGAGTACGCAACGGATTGGATCTAGTTAAGGCACATAGATTAACACTTAATAAAGTAAATAATTATAACAAAGTAAATATTTACTTACCTTTTGATCTTGAACTTGAAACGAGTAGCGATTAAATTACCGCCACTACGGTTGCTCACACAAACATGTCAACCGAGTATGAGTTGATTGCTAGTCTAATTCACGAATCCAAACACCACGTGTTATATCATAGGTGGGTTTGATGTTTTAATAAAACATGATCGTACCTTGTATTAAAACAAGGAAAAGGAAAACGCATACATTCGCATGAATATAAATTATCCATGCATAAAGTTTACGTAGGCATACATGCATTAAAACAAGATGTGTAGATGTTTCCATTATGTATTAATGCATGCGCATAGAAGTTTAGGGATAAAACAAATATCGTATGTGTTTGTGTTGTGATCGAGTGAATTAATTAATGAGGAGGAGATGGGGTATTTATATAGGCCTCTAACCCTAGTTGTAGATAAACTATGATACCCTCATAATCCTTATCACAATACAATACTTATCCCTAGTCTCTAAAATTTATCTCAAAACCCCCTTCTAGAAGCTATATGGGTCGGTCAACAAGTGGGACCCATAAGGTTCAGGTTTTGTCAATTTTAGTCCCTTCGGTTCATATTTAAATGTTTGTTAAGCTAGTTAAACCATTAACGTAATTATCAACTATTAAATAATTATCGTGAAGTAAATCATACTCTAAGTGTTTAACATGTGTGCCCCCAATAGGCTTACATATTCATAACGTATACGTGCTAGCCGACTACCATAACCCAACAGCTCCCACTTGGGAGTTGGAGTAGCACCTAAAACTTATACCTATAATTGGCAAAGTCTAGCAACCCACACAATTATTTTACATTAGGAATGTTATGAGATAATAGTTTCAAGAACAATCTCAGCTTATAATGGTTAGTTTATTTCTTGCTATAATCATCATCCCGTTGTTTCAAATATCGTTAAACCGTAGATATGGATCCTAACTCATTCCATGTAGTTTAACATTATGTTTCTCGTTATAGAAATAATTCAGATATACAAAATGTAATCAAGAATTATCTTGGATTACCCTTTGGGTACGGCCATACAATTATCTGATTAATTCTGGAGAGGTTCCATGGTATCTTAATGTAATTTAAACAATTGGAGGAACAAATTCTTTATTGACTACAAGTGTTGTAGATGATGCTCCACATCACTTCCAAAAATAGCCTTTATAACTATCTTATTCTGGATAGCGTTTCACTTATAATCAAAAATTGATATCTACACATGCAGAACTTGCTAGCATCTACTTGACCGAAAAACCACAACACACACTTTTGTCCGCGTTTGAACGAATGGTTTTAGAAACCTAGTGAGGCTTACCGAATTCGGTTGGAGAGAGTGAAAAGAAGAAAACCCAATATAAACCATATGGATCTATTTATTGTTGTCGAATCTAGGGAGAATCAAGGGAAGAATTAGAAATCCCGATTACCACATTTTTTTCAAGTTGCGGTGGTGTTGATTGTGTCTTTTTGTGTGTTTGCGCGCGGTCGTGTCAAGAAGGAAGCAGGGGGGGGGGGGGTGGGTGATGAGTTGTGTGTGGAGATGGGGGTGGCTGGGTGGGAACGATTTGTAAATTGTGTGGGGGGGGGGGGGGAGGCGGGGTGAGGGGGGGGGCGAAAGTGGCCCGCTTGACGATCATTTCAATTTACTTTTATGGGTGATGTTTGCCTTGCTCTATTGGTTTAATTGGTTTTCTTTCTGTTTCACAATACCGAATGTTGTTTCGGAGGTTGGTTACTAAGATAATATTCTTTTGCCCCTCATCATTTACTAGTGTAGGGTTTCTATTCAGTCGGTTCGTTCAATATCAGTAGAATAAAACAAAAAATATCGTTGTTGATGCTTCTGTCTGTCTCGGTTTGTTTCGGTTCAAGTAAAAATTAAATATAATTTATTCTAAAGCTTTTCCCACCATCTATTGTATTGGTTGTTATTTTTGAAAGCTCGTGAAGTATAAGACGAGTTTCGCACTAGCATTGTTTGTTGCCGTAATTGTATCGTCGTGTTGTCAAGGTGTCGTAGCAACCGTAGACGGGTGATTTGTGTTTAGTTGCTGTATTTCGTTATCAAGATTCAATTGGCGGAGAGGTACGCTTTCTATTTACCTTTTATTATATGTGTGTTATACCTGTATTTGCTATTACTAGATCCATCCGCCTGGTTTGTAAGCTAATGGTTTAACTAGATTATTTAAAAATTCCCAACTTTGTTGGTCTTCAGAGCCATGTTGTTTTATCTTTACTGGGTTACACATTTTTGGTTTTATATTAATTCGCCGGGTTTATATGCCGATTATTAAAACATATTGCCATGATCTGCTGCGTTAGAAATTTTATTTATGTTTTTACTAGAAAAATTGACATAATATAGATTCTTTGCCATAAAATAAATAAAATCTGTAGATCTTGATCTTTGTATTCTATAAAAGTTAATTTAGGATTAAAGGTAAAATTTAAAATTTTTACTTTTAGCTTATTTGATTCCTTTTTAATTTATGTCTATTCCGGCTATAAGACCCACTCAATCACAATATGTGCGTGAATGGGCAATCTTGGCTCTTTAGTTAGAAAACCTAGTGAGAGTTTATGGTTCTCCATTTGGGGAAGTCATCGCGTGAGAACTTGGAATTTTTACATGTTTACTAGTCTTGCTTTATGTCATCATTTTTGTATTTGAATCTCAGCTATGCATGTTATTTAATGTCTAATTGTTTTCGACGGCCTTTTTTTAAAAATTTAATTTTTTTAAAATGCCATATTGTATAAAAAGATGTGTTAATGTTGTCTACCTAATTTTCACACGCCCTAATGCTATGCTCATAGTGACCTACCATTTGTTTTTGTGGGAAAAATGTTTTTGTGAAAAATTTATAAGCCGTTAACTAAATGAAAACTAGTTTTTCTGATTTAAAACTAGACAATTGGACTCATGGGAAGTATGGCTCATCCACTAGAACAAACTTTAAGAGAAGTTTAAGGCGGGTTGTTTTTACGTAATTCCCTAAAGAAATAAGGTTTTTAATATGCTTCGCGCTGACCTGTTTCTCCGCTTCTTTGTGCGTTCGATTGGAGTTACCATGAACCATGGCATGTCACTACAGTGTCATTACTAAAGGTTTTTAAAATTAGTGTAACAGTTGGTTACTGCTTCTTTGTAACGTTTTAACACATTTAAGTATAATACCCCTTAGAAAAATTGAAAGGGTCTTTGCCAGCCACGTGAACAAGTGCAATATTGTTTGCACTGCTTAGGTGACCTTAGTAGCCCTACCACCCATGGGAATTAGTGCTCTGAGAGGTTCAGACTCTGACGTTTTTTGCTCGTCTCGTTTGGCTCGGTAATTAATTCGAGTAGGCTTGGTCAGACCTTGGACCCGAGGCATAAGATGATACTAAACATGCTCTTAAACCATTATTACTGATTATAATGTTTTGATGTATATAAGTATCATAAATCTAAGAGTTGCATTAAAATGCAATTAACGCTCGACGCTTACCTCTTGCCCCACTTGTTTACGCCCCCCCCCCCCCACCCCCCATGGTCAGACCTTTGGTAATAAGTGGGAGGTCAAGTTGGATCTTAGTCTTAATTAGTAAATTAATTGGGTAGTTAATTCTATTAAGAATTTAATTATCGAAAATACTAAATTGAACTTTCTATGTTCTGATTAATTGTGTTTTGCAACATAATTCGTAAACGAGAGTTTGTTTTTCTTTAAAAGACAAACATAGTCTATTTTCCAAGTAAGAAAAGGTGAGACATTACTTCTATCTATACTCATTGGTTGACAAGAATAAGATAGGATTATAATTGAAAATTATCAATTACAATTAAACTTATTTTACTTTCTTTCATTACCCTTCTTTTCGGCTTTGAAATAATTGAAAGATAAAATATTTTGAGTAACTAGAGAACATTTTGTCTATAGCTACCAAAATATATGACATCTTGCACTTGTCACGATGTATGAGTTTAAACCGCAATGAGTAAAGAAATTACTAGCATATCCGCTGGGTATTTTTCTTAGACTCATATTATTCCTTAAGGTGCTAAATACCCTTGTGGCTATGCAGACGATATAGGAGGAATTGCATGCTTAATATTCAAGTTAAATGAGAGCATGAATGGCTAGTCCCTCATCTACACAAGTAGAATTTCATATTCTCTGCACAATACTTAAGTACATTGCTACTTGTAGGCATTCTAAGAGAATAGGAAAGTAAATAAATTGCTATTTGATTTCTACTGGTGATGTAACACTTACAATGTTGACAAATCCAGTGGGAGTTTTGCATTTTTATTACTGAAATGACATTCTTGTAATGGTGTCAAATTCAGTGGGAGCTACAAGATTTATTTCCTTGATAGTTGCCCATATTATTTCTAGCTTGCTTTGAAATAATTAATTACTTTCCGAATATGAACAAACATATGTTTAAGTAAGATTGCATTTTATTTTATATGATAACAAGTTCCATATCTGAGGTTGCTTTCCGAAATGTTATCTATAGAATAATAATCCACAATTCCTTATTAAACATTATAGTTTGAAATCTGCTTGTAATATCTATGACTCTATCATATTGTTTATACAATTGCGCGCTTGTCGTATTGTTTGTTTACCTTAGATAATGTTGTCCCGTACACAAGTGGGAGAAATCTTAAATGTGTGCAAGGAACAACATATAACAATATGATTATTGGTTTCTCTTGACCGCAAGGTAAGGAAGCTAATCAATCTACTAGGACTTAAACACGAAGGATGTTTATTGTCCTATTACATTAAAAGTCAAAGATATAATATAAAACTACTTCATCTAATTGACTACATGATTTAGTCAATATAATCATGGTTCATGATAATAATCATGATTTTGAAGTATGAAATTAACTTGAAATTACTATTGAACAAGAGTTTGCGTTCATGATTACTTTAGTTAGAATAATTATGTTTACTTGCTAAGACATAATTATAAAGTTCTTGAATTTATCAATGACTCATAACATAAAGTAAGTAGTTGAATTGTTATGTCTTCTTGTTAACACATTAACATGATGTCCTTGAATTATTCGGAGACTTGTAACGTATAACTTAACATGTTCTGTTTTCTTGAAACACATGAACATAGAGTTAACATGAGGTCCTTGAATTATTCAAAGACTTATAATGTATAATTGACATGTTTTGTTTTCTTGTAAACACAAGAACATGGAATTCTTGAATTGTTTTGTCTTCTTGTGAACACATGAACAAAGAGCTCTTGCTTAATTCAAGAAATATACATTAAAGCATGCACTTGGTTTTAAAATACCATGTATCAATTTGGCTTGACCCAGTTGACAAGTATTTGACCTAAAGAGAATTAAGTTATCTAATGGAATTTTGATGGAGACTCACAATTCTAAATACTCATAGAATACCACATTATTATGGTATTTCTAATGTGTTGAAACAAACTATATTCATATTGTTTGATTTCTGATAACTTAAATGACTCTACCTCCAAAATCAATCAAGGTTAGAATTTTGCGTGTGTCATGAATACACTCAATATAGTTTCAACCTAGAAGGTAATCAAGACATCATCTTTGGATTGAGATGAATCCCATTAGGTCTTGATTAAAGTTCTAAAATTTGTTAAAATCTTATGAAGCATATTATTAACAAGCTAGAGATGAGAACTTAAAATGTGTTTGTGTTTTCCCAATTAAGAACAATCATTGTTGCTTAAATACTTAGTATTTAGAGAATTTTTCTCTACTTACAAAAGTAAGTGGGAGCATCTATAGATCTTGAAGTTATTCAGGAACAAAATACATAACCTTCTAAATCCACTTGCTAATGTCACACTAAGGTTTAACATGTAAATGTCGAACCAAAGTATATTAGAACTCTCATTCATAAATCCGCAAGGATGCCTCATCACTTGATTGATATTGTAATATCAATGCTGAGGAATATAAATTAGAGGATCATTTCAAACCTGCTAATTGCTAAGATACATTATCACATCTTGAATCTGATAAAGGTCTTAGAATTATGAATGATAAGATGCAGTCCTTAAAAGCCAATCAAGTTTTGAGCTTGATTGATCTTTTACGAAAGTGTAAACCTGTGAGGTTAGAATGAGTTTCTTTTGAAGAAAGGCTCATAAGGACAAAATTGTATACATATTAATGCCTGACTGATGATAAGAATTTTGATCTTACTCAAGCAATTGACTATGATTAAATCTCTCTTTTCTGCACGTATTAATTATATAAAGATATCTAATTGTCATACATGATTTCTTCAATCTTTAAAAGTCAAAATTAAGATTCATAACTCTTTCCTGGATGATTACCTTGACGAGGTCGATATGTAATCATAAAGGGTTATGAGTCTATATTTGAAATATGGCAATTAAGATTTAAGACTCTTTCCTTAGTGATTACATCTGCGAGGATGGTGTGTAATCAAAAGGGGTTAAAAGTTTACATAATCTTTATATAGTATACAAGATGAAAGAATCCAAGTGTGGATTGGATCATGCATCTAGGAGCTGGGATCTTGAATTAATTACAATATGATTCTGATTAAATTAAGATGACTCCTGAGTATATCTGACATTGAGTGGGAGCACTATGTTGTTTTCTTAAATTCATATGTTGTATGACACATTGAAAGTATCATTCCACATAAGCTAGATATTAATCCTTAAGATTGGAATGAAACTTCTCTTGGGAATTTAGGATAAAACAAACGACCTTGGAATAAATGTTTATTTAGATAAACGTATGCGGAAATTAAGTCCAACACAAATGCAATATGTCATTGAAGCAAGTCTTAAATGATATATTTCACTTGAGATAATTTAGTACATGGATGGAAACCTTGTGTTTTTTTAACTAAGGGTTCATCATGTATATATTATGTTGTGTATGAGACTGGTTGTTACTTTTGCACGATAGCAAGATGAGCTAACAACAACAGTATCTAATTGAGAGATTTTAGATAGCTATATCTAATTGAGAGAATTTAGATGACTGTTAAATACAAATGTTTACGAATTATATAAAGCATAGCGTTGTATGGGCATAGGGTCAATGATGCATATGAGAATAATCAATTCTAGGCTTGAAAAAAAAGGATTCATCTTTTATGATAAATCTATAACTAGATATGATAAGCTAAGGGCATTGTTGCGTAAACACATTAAAGAATGGAAAGGGGGGTACTTTCTTTTTAAGAAACTGTAAAGATGGACTGTCTGAGATAAGTATGTTGTTGACTTCAAATACCCTATAAAAGGTATCTATCACTTGTCCTATACTTTGGACTCTTGACAGTAGTATGATGTGAAACAATAAAGACACTCATCTTATTATTCAAATCTTTCACAATATGTGAATTTGAAACAAGTATTCGGAAAGTTTACTCAGATAACTATTTAGCTGTCTTGTAAAGAAAGAGTTGAGAATGTTGGAAACATTGGACTTCAACTTGCTAATTAGTTTCATGCATATCTGTTTTAGTATTTGGATAATTGGGATTGTAAGACAATTTTTACTTTCTGATGAATGAAGATACGTGGTATTTGTCATTCATACATATAATAATTGTTATCCTATATTTGCATGTTTAATCCTTGAATGATTTTATCATTCTAAATATGTCCATTGTCGGTTAACAATATGGGAATATTGTTACATAAGGCAAATGTGAGTGTTGGTTATATTCTTTGAATATATGGATTGTTCCCGCCAAACTCATGTGTATTCACAAGGGATGCATATTGGATACCCCACCTTCGAATATTTACTTTTGGATCCTCGTCATGAGTAAATGTCAAAAATGGTTTAAAAGTCGTCCTTAGACTTGAGATGCAAGCAAGTTCTGCATGTGTGGATATCACTTTTTGATTATAAGTCAAACGTTATCCTGAATAAGGTAGTCATAAAGGCTATTTTTGGAAGTGATGTGAAGCAGCATCTACAACACTTGTAGTCAATAAAGAATTTGTTCCTCCACTTGATATGTGCAGTATGATACCATGGGCCCTCTCCAGAATTAATCAGATAATTGTATGGCCGTACCCAAAGGGTAATCTAAGATGATTCTTGATTACATTTGGTATATCTGAATTATTTCTATAACGAGAAACATAATTTAAACTATATGGAATGAGTTAGGATCCATATCCATGGTTTAAGGGTATCTAGAACAAAGGGATGATGATTAGAGCAAGAAATAAACTAACCATTAATAAGCTGAGATTGTTCTTGAAACTCTTATCTCATAATATTCCTAATGTAAAAATAATTGTGTGGGTTGCTAGACTTTGCCAATTATAGGTATAAGTGTTAGTTGCTACTCCAACTCCCAAGTGGGAGCTGTTGGGTTATGGTAGTCGGCTAGCACGTATACGTTACGAATATGTGAGCCTATTGGGGGCACACGCGTTAAACACATAGAGTATGTTTTACTTCACGATATTATTTAAATAATCGTTATTATTAATTAGTTAATAAAGTGTAACGAGTATTTAATTTATAAAACCAAAAGGACTAGGAACGAACAAAATCCAAACCCTGAGGGTGGCCTAGTGTAGCCGACTCCCACTAGGTTTCGAATGGGATGTTTGTCCGGTTGTAGAAAAAGAAGGGAGGAAAAGGAAACTTATAGTTTCCTTATCCTACTCGAATTGGAGTGGGTTGAAGCCTATATATACCCTTCACCAATCTCATAATTAATGATTGATTCTCTACAATAAATCCATAAATCCCCAACTAGTTTCGGTTTTCTTTTTTCCCTAAAAGCCCTAACCGAAATCCTTAATCTTTATTAAGGATTTTCGGTTCTTTACTTATCACCGAAATCAACATAAACCTTATAAAGGTTTTTGGTTATCTTGTTTTTCTTCATTAAGTGATTCAAGATCCACACGTGGTGTTGTTGGTGATTCTCCTAGCTCGACAAAAGTACAAACCCAATTAGGGTTTCGGTTTGTTTGATTTTCGCATATCAACTCAAAGGGTGCGTTTGGTATTCGATTGATACAAAGGTTGTTAGTTAGTGGAGTTAAGCTTGCAAGCTTTCGTGTTCGGTTGACTAATTGTGTGAGAAATGTGAGGCATTTACTTTATTGACTCTGTTTCGTTTTCTTGATCAAATTATCAAAAGGTACGCGTTTCTATTTACCTTTTGTTTTGTGTTAACCATATGCTATTATAGGTCCTATCCGCTGCGTACTCGTGGCTAAATAGTTTATAGGTTTTAATTTCCAAACATGCCTACGCTTATGAGTTTATGGCCCAATGGGGGACCCTTGAAGACATTGCACAATTGGTTAATACTCGTATGAAATATCCTGGGCCACATCGATAACGATATTATAGCGTGCTCGTGCTTGACTACTTCACACAGGTACATCGACCCAACATGGAGTAATACACCGTGATGTAAAATCCTCTAACATTTTGTTAGATGCAAACTTTGCTGCTAAAATTTCAGACTTTGGTTTGGCAAAAGTTGGCCCAATAAATCAGACACAAACTTATGTGAGCACTAGAGTCAAAGGCACTTTTGGATATATGGATCCGTATTATTTCAATAGCGGAAAATTGACGATAAAAAATATTGATGTTTACCGCCTTTGGGGTTGTATCTATATGATGTGTTGTGCGGGAAGCAGGCAGTAGATACCTCCCTTGTGTGAAGAGCAATTGGAGGTTTAGCTGGCTTGGCTGATGATCATATCAAAGAGGAAAACTCAAATCAGATTTTTGACCCTAGACTGATGGTACAAACCTCAAAAAAATGCTTAAAGGAGTTTGCAAACATTGCATGCCGCTGCTTACATGATCAACCAAGACAACGCCCTACAATGGCGGAGGTTGTGGTCAAGCTCGACTCTATTCTATTACAAGAAAGAGAAAGTGCCGAGGCTAGTGTTGATGAAGGGATATTCATTAGCAGGGTAAGATATATTTGGTCAAGAATAGCTGGCAGGGGAAAGGGGTTCACTAGGGTGTGGAATAAAGGAAACCAATGGTTTGAGACCCTTTCAAATTTTGCTGAGTTGGAAAGGGCAACAAACTATTTTAGCGAGAAGGATCATTCCACAACTGTAGGTGGAACCATTTACAAAGGATGGGTTGATAAAAGGACATATGACCGACAAATAGTCGGTATTAGTTGAGGAAGCACGGTTAAGAAGATGGCGCACTACAATGTCAGAGGTAACTTTGAAATAGGGTACCTTTGTGGGACGGCCTTATTCTTGATTTTCATACTTTAATACTATATTTTATAAGTGCAAGCTTTTTAATTTAGTAACACTTGGTGTGCAGCTAAATCTCAAGCTGAAGAATTCAAATCTTCGAACCTTGTCAAAATCTTAGGTTTTTGTTGAATGGAGTAAAGAATTGCTTTGTGTTTACGAGCACATTCCGGACCCAAGTTTGGATAAACTTCTTTTTGGAGGTGAGTGTACATTTATGTTATATTGTGAAGAACACACTCGATCTTTAGATTTTTATCTCACCAATTAAGTGTTTCAAAAAAATCGTATTTAATGCCTTATAGAGCTTCTCTGTAAAGTCGTTCACAAAATACACTTACTTTGAGTCACTTTGTGGAACGTATATGCAGATCCATCAGAACTTCACTTTCTTTCCTCGGCACGACTTAAATTAGTTGTAGGGTAGCTCCCGGCCTGTTTTTGCGATCATGAGGAGCATCTTGCTTATTACCCAATTTAAGACCAATTGTTTAACTGGTGGACATGGTAAAATCAGGTTTCCTTTAAACAAGCCTGCATTATTATAGAAGCATCTCAATGTTATCATCTTTTTTTAGATTCTTTTCCTATACCTTTCAGGATTATAATGCACGGCTTTGGGATTTTGAAGTGGAAAATTCATTTTTGGATCATGGTTCATACTCATTCAAGAAAGATGCACCTTATCGCTGACCCTAGATGGTTTCGTTACATGCATACCAAAGATGTATATTTGATGGAATTTTGGATCAAACCTATTTGCAGCGTATGATCTGCTTTAAAAGTGGAACTTTTTTTAGTCTTATTCTCATAATATACGATATACGTTACATAACTACTTATCAATAGATTTGAAATGATATCTACTTGTTGAGAATCGTCTTACTCCGAAGGCTAATCGAAACACCAAACTTTGCAGAATTCTGGTGTGAAGAGGTGAGGTGTATTGCTCTTTGGAGTGGTACTTCTGGAAATGGCTAACAGGGAGGAAGGTGGAGATGAATAAAAGGACCGGGGGAAAGACAAATTTGGTGAAATGGTCTATTCCATTGCTAACAGATAAAGAAGACTTTGGAAAGATAATTGACCCACAGCTTTCAACATGAAAGTTTCCTTCCAAAGGGAGCATACAAGTTGGCTTCACTTGTTTCAAATTGTCTTCATCCAAGTCAAGAAAAACGCTTGTCAATGGAAGAAATTTATCAGGTTTACAAACATTGTTATTAGGATGAAACGAAAAAAGTTTAAATCCTGAATGTCGAACAAAAGTAAATCTTTTTACTGAAGAAACATGTATATAGTCTTTATATCTTGCTGCGTAATAATTTTCTGCAAGAAAAAACAGTAAACTTGAGTCATAAGGCCTCTTGTGATGCCCATGTTATCCTAGTATACATCAGCCATTTGTAACTGATTGTACAATAATTGGTACTATCAGACCTTGCGATGGTTATCGAAGGATTAAGCGGTATGTGGTCTAACCAAGTTGCTTGTAACCATGATAATAACGAAAATTCAGAAGACCGCTTATTTAAGTTATGCGCAAGGGTGGACCCCTGCTAAAGACCTACGGCGTGCGAATAAGTATACGGTGTGATAATTGGTGTATTTGAAAATGTGTTGGAATGTTGAGAGAGCATACCATAATCGAAAGACCGGCCAAACTATTTATAGCATTCTAGAAACGGTAGCTTCCGCGCCCTTCCTGCCTACTCAGATGGATGTGAATGATCGTGACAACTCTTAAAATCCCATCGAGTCTGATTAGATATGTCACCGAAAGAAAGTGATTTTGTTCCCTCTTTTTTTATTAGGATCCCGAGGATGGGCCAACCCATCCTAACATCATTAGAAAGATGAAGGGCTTCGCTCCCAGGTTGGTTTCATGTTCTTTCATCGATTGGTTATTCCTTTTTGTTCGTATCTCTTTCTCCAATTTCGATCTCGATTAGTTCACAAGATTGAATGGCTAATTCTCCCCCGGACCCTCGATTCAATTGTTTTCCAAGAAACATCTTCAACCATGCAACCAGACATGTGAGATTAAGCATGATAAGCCAGTCTATTTGCAATTGAGTTGCCGTGTCTATAGATGTGAGAAACCATCATGCCAGAAGACAATAAGTTGATGCATTTTCTGATCAAATAAAGCACATGTTAAGGGGAGGATATAAGACCAAGGATGGAATCCACCTCACCTTTGGAATCAGTTTCAATGTCATTCAGTTGGATCCATTGAGAAACCCAAAATCATAATAAGAGAGACGCTCATAAAAAAAGATGGAGACATTCTGGATTGAGAATCAAATTATTCCCTCTGTTGAGTCGTCGGACTTATCCACCAAGGGATTCATGGAATTTTTGCGGACTGTGTTGGGAGAAATGTACCAAAGCTACTACTGAGCCGGTTTAGTTAGACCTTACCTTTCATTTCATCTTTGTCTTTTAGCTAATGGTAATAGTTTCAAAGAGATAGGCGTGCCACATAATCACATAAATAAGGAAAGAAAGTGAGTGAAGGAGTGCGGGCGATACGGAGGACGGTCTCTGAATTGAAAACTGCTGACAAGGCGTAAGATCCGTTATATTTACTTCTTATTATGTGTTAACCTATATGCTATTACTAGATCCAATCCGTTGCGTACTCGTAGTTACTTGGTTACCTAGATTATTAAATCCCAACATTCGGATCACCTGATCAATTTATGATTGTTTTCCTAGGAAATTCATGTTATGAAGATCAAAATCTAGGAAAATGACCTGCAAGTAGGAACAATTTCATCTTCCACATCTCGTGTCCACAATGACCACTTATTCTGTAATGCGGTTATCGGATGAACAGCATGAGCCCTTCTTATCGTCGAAGCGGACGCTTCTGATAATCCTACATACTTCACTTTTCCTTCCTTTATCAACTTCTGTATTTCTCCCATCTTTATTATTACAATTTGTCACATGTACAAGTGTTACAAAAACAATAATTTGTCCAAGCACCACACGGGCTAATGTTTCTCAAACTAGTAATTTAGGGGGCGTCTAGGATTGCTTAATGCTTTATAAATAAGCAGTTACACCAACACACTCAAAAAATCGTATGCTTAGAAAAATTAAATAAGCACGTAAGCAATCCCAAATACCCTCTTACAACAGTACATAATAGAGAAGCTAAAGGCCTAACCGTGACTTCAATAGGGACACGAGTGTCAATCCGATCAATACAATCAACATCAAGTCTCTTTAAGCTAGCTTCACAAGATGATCGAGCAAACGTTGGATCGCCACACACCTCCAACTTTCCATCGATCCGTTGATAACCAAATTTAGTAGCAATTTGAACTTTATCTCTTAGTCCTCCTTGTTTCAAAGCCTACAAAGTACAAACAAAAACAAAACAAAAAATCTATTAAAAATTCAAAATACACAAACCTTAGCTAACAAATGTGATGGAACAATAAACAAAAGTAGTGCAAGTTGGTTAGAAGTCAGCAACCTTGCCAATGAGGATTTCATTTGTGTACGGACCATACATGTCGGAAGTATCTAGGAAAGTGACTCCGGACTCAACGGCGTGAAGAATGAGTTTGATCATATCGGCTTCGGGTTTTGCTGGTCCATAGTAGCTGGACATGCTCATACAACCCAATCCTTGTGCTGAAACAACTAGACCTTGTGACCCAAGTTTCACTTTTGAAACATGTGATGACATTGTTGTTTCTTGATCACTTACTATTACTTAGTCAATATTTATTAACCAGTTAACCTTGATTAGTAGGTGTTTGACAATAGATTGGTTGACTTAATCTAGGGAAGGTGATGTTTAAACTCACTGATCACTTCAATGCGATCGGCTCCCACATGCAATTTTTAAATCTTTTTTGGTCCCAATGGTAGTTTTCTTTATTTAAGTATGTAGAGCAAGGTTGTCAAACTCGCGAGTTTACACGTAAGATCGTACGATCTTTCGTGTTCCACATGTAAAATGTGTAGGCTCGCATCAGATGGTAGGATCGAGTAGAAGGATCGTAAACTCGCGCGGTAAGATCGATAGGATCGCGTGTCGTTACGAGTTTACCAAATTACCAAGTTACTAACTTATATAAACTTTACCTACTTACTAGCCATTACTTTTTTAGGGCCCTCAAAAAAGAACATTACGAGCTCCAGCTGATCTCAGTAACAAGTATTGACGTTTCATTCTTAGGTTTTCTAATCAATAAACCTAATTATCTACTTTCTCAAAATTGAAATTACATGAAACAAATTAGGGTTCTTCTTCTCATGTTCTAGTTTTCTAAAGCAAATAAAATATTCTTTTCAGGTAATCTGTTGTTTTTTCTTTTACCTTTTTTATAGGGTTTTATATTTTTAACATCATTATCCTTTTAGTTTTAATTTCAGATAGCTTTATTGTAGTGATATAGTGAGTTACTTTGTTTTGAGATGTTTTATTACGCCATGTTATGTAATTTGATTCCGCTAAATCGTAAAGTGACGAATTGATTCTTGATTTTTTTTGTGTTTACTTTTACTTGGATTTTAAATTTACAACTTTGGTCATTTTCAGGGATTTATATAAATTTATAATTTGATGATGAGTAGAAATAAAAATGGTTTGACTCGTTTATCCGTTGCTTACAAAACATGATAAATTGGTAGGATTTTACGATCTCGATCCGATCTTACGATCTCGATCTTGCAAAGACAAAAACGATCCCAGGTGGGATCGCGATCTTGACAGCCTTGGTGTAGAGTAAAGATAAAGAGGTTTGCAAACTGCGTTCTGCCGCGGAGTGTGAGGGACAAATTATGAAACGGACCAGTAATCTCAAGGACTATTTTTGTAAATTGTTGATGAAAATATTTACGAAAATAGTCCCCGAGTTATCGGTCCGTTACAAAGTTAGTCCTTAAAGAAGGACCAATTACGTAAAATCTGTGTTGGAGTAATTTTTTTAATATTAAAGTTAAAAAAAAATTAAAAAGGTAACAGTCGTTACGTAACGACCGTTAGTACTAACAACCGTTAGTACTAACGATCGTTAGTACTGTTCACCTCAACATTACCAAGGCAGTACTGCCTTTTAATTATATAAAGTAATATATAGTCATTTCGTCTCAAAATAATTATTCAATTCTAACTTTTAAAGTTTTTTTTATCAACTTTACTCTTTAATATTTTTGTTTGTTTTATATAATTTTTTTAGAAAGGCATCAATATATAAAAACCATAACAAAAACCTTTCAAACAAAAGGCATCCACTCTCCTAATCAAAATGATTAAGAAAGATGGACCTTGAAAAAAGGAAGAAACCAAGTTACAAAAACATGACATACCTTGAGACATTATTAACCTACCTATGTCAAAACAACTGACCAAAACCCACTAGATGAAATGCCAACAATAAGCATTCACTAGAGGCTAAAACCCATGAACCTTTTTTTTCCCGTCTCGAAATTCATTGGAAACTCTTCAATTGAATATCTTGAACTATCTTGTTTTCACTTGCCACTTTATTATTGAATACCTGATTATTACGTTCTTTCCAGATGAAATAACCGGTTACCCATACCACCACTTGCCACCACTTTTTATTCTTCGTTGATTGTGAATTAAAGCCATTATGCTTAAATAACTCGCCTATTATAATATAAATACATCTACGTTCCCAGCTTTCCGCCATTCAAAAAATTTCACCCAACTCCATGTCATATTGGATAATAACAGGGAATGATCAATTGTTTCCACATTATCATCACAACAAGGACATAGAAGTGTATTCAAGTCGATGCCTCTTTTATCTAACTTGTTAAGAACCGGAAGCCTACCTTTCAAAACACGCCATACAAATATGTTAAACTTCTTTGGAGCAAGGTTATTCCACTTGGTTTCTTCACCCAATCGATCCGTTTGAAGCCATATCTCATCCACCAAACTTGCAAGATCTTTAACCGTGAACTTTCCATCCTCATTGAGTGCCCGCCGCCATTGATCCCTACAATCATAAGACAAAGTGATATAACTTAAAATACCTACCAAATCCTCCAACTCGCTACAACCTCTACCCCTTGGTTCCCTTACCCAATTCCAAACCTAAGACCACCTCCTCATCAACCAAAATAACACAAATCTCGTCTCCACCTTAGCTTCCTTCTCCATATCTAAGAGATATAACCAAGGAAATCTAAGGACACATAACCTCGCTATTATCGTATCCATCTATCCAACCAAAGAAGGTGATTATTCCCACACCCCCATTGTGTTTACAATTGAAAAGTTAATCTAAACCCTACACTTATTTATACAAAAACCCACCCTCCTTTATTATGTCGTTCCACAACCCCCGCCCCCCCACTAGCTACCTCTAAGTGTCTATTGTAGAATATTAGTAATCTTAAATACACACACACACAAGTAAGAAGAAATCTAGGAGAGAGATAAGAGAGTGGGAGTTTACTTCTAGTGATAAAAAATGAAAGAGAATAATGTAAAAACTATGTGTAGAAAAAATGAAACACCCAACAACCTGTACAAGCATGGAAAGGGTAATTATACAAACTTTAGGGCCAGCTATGGCTTAGTTTATTAGATTCCATGGGCATTTTTTCTTAACTAAGCCAATCTAGTTTTTCCAAATTTAACTTAACGAGCTAACATAACGATAAAGTATGGAAGGACCGATACTATTCGTATTTCCTAACAATTCCCCCCTAAGTGAGGTTACTCCATTTTACAAAACAAAAACCGTAGCATATCTGTAACACCCCCAAAAATGGGTCGCAAACGAAAGTAAATGTCCGGGAGCGTTACTTTATTGCAATTATTGTACCTTTGCACATGAAGTGAGAGAACGAACCTCTAAAAAGAGTCATTTGAAAAGTAAGAACTCGTTGGCTTTAAGTTGAAAAATACATTTTGTCCGTAATTTTTGCATCACAATAAATAAAGCAAATAATAACACAACAAGATTTGATTTGCAGAAATCCATGAATGTAATTCCTTAAAAAGTCTAGACACCCAATGCACATCAAGTTAGCCAAAAGCATCTAATTCCACCTGAGAAAAACAATGCATAAAATGTCAACATAAAGTATTGTGAGTTATCATAGGTTGTTTATAAGAATAAATGTTGTTCAAAGAGTTGTCAAAAGTAGAAAGATTCTTACCAATTCAATCTTTAATAGTCACCAAAAGTGGTGTTTAAGTAATGTTCGAAACTAAAGTTTGTAAAGTGTGTATGAATTAACTGTAATGGTACAATTTCGCAAGATGTTTTCAGATGTATCGTCTGAGTATGGCCATATAATAGTGGATTAACGATTACTCTAAGTTCATAACATGAAATAATGGACAAGCGCTCATGAACCGGTGCCCTAACCTGCACACCCGAGCCATTGACTTAAAGGACATGTACTTATAATGGTGCCCTACCTGACACACCCGAGCATTGGCATATTTGACATGTACAACATACTAAGTGTCCCTACCCGCACACCCGATAATTTACTTATATTTATTCGACAATGTACTCATGACATGATGCCCTACCGGCAACACACGAGCATTTTGAACTTATACAATAAATAGTGTGTAAACGAGTTTGTAAGTGCGTTGTGAAAACAAGTATGTAAACAGTTTGGTATATGAGATCAAATTGTAGCCAAGTTATGAAATCAAGTAAATAAAAGAGATTGTAACTAAATGTGTAAACATGTTGTAACGAACATGTATTCTCCTTCGATATTTGTAAAGTAAAACTAAAACAAGTGAACGAGGGGCTATAAACTCACCTCGATGCTGCAGACCAAAGGACAAAAAGGTAAAATTATCACAGCACAACATGTAAAACCAACACACTGCGGCAAAGAAGTTGCGTTTTTATCTTAACGGTTATGACCCACCAGTTTAGGATGATGTATTTGGGTTTTCCGATGGATAAGTTACATCAACGCGACACGTTGATAAAAGATTTAGATTTAAAGTTGTAATAGTTTGGTGGTTGGTTAAATAAAATTAATCGAAAGGTAAAAGCAAAGTATGTAATATATTCTGTAGATATTACATATGAAAGACAAGAAAAATATGTAATACCTGACGAGTATTATACATTACAATGAATAAAAGAATTCGAATAACAAGTTAAAGTATGTACTATATATACCTAATATATATTACATATAAAAAATGAATAAGTATATAATTCATAACATGAATTATATAACAAAGTTAAACAACCAAAAGAATAATTCAAAGTGTATCAATAAACGCGGCATGACTTTTATATAAGAAAAGGTATATATATAATATACTGTAGAAAAATAATTAAAACAACATAATAACGACACAGTGTACGGAAAATCACCAAATAATTAATAAAGAGTTCTTGCAAAAAGTAAACACGACTTTTAAAAAAGTTTCAAATTCGATAAATGACATTTTTTAAAGTTTTTATAAAATATAACTTTGTCTATTAGTCGGAATTATAATAATAATAATTTAATAATTTTGTGTATCGTTTCTTGACGTGGTTTTAGCTAAACTAGTTTGTCGTCATTTAAAAGAATTATTTTCGTTTATTTAACCACCAGGGTTATTTATAATTACAATTTAATAAATCCTTAAGACTTTATATCTTCGCGGTCTTGTAATCTGGGTTTACAAATATAAATAGTTTATAGTGAAAATTACTAAGTATAGAATATTTATAATTTGTTTGGACAGACCTATTCGTTTTATTACGAACATTCCCAATTTTACAGAAATTCAATGTTTTCCCTTAATCAATCAATGTTGCAAATATCCGCGTGTTCTAATACATAAATAGACGATGACGAATATGAAACAAAAAATAAGTAAAACTAACGCAATGCCTTGCGTGGTTAAAACATAAACAAATCAAACACACTTAGACTCGTCGGGTCACGGGGTTTAAAATAAAAACCAAATCAAAGTCAACACACAAAACACTTAGTGGGTTTGATATGGCTGAAAAAAACACAAAACCAAACGCCCCTTTATGGGCTGTTAAACAGCAACCCAAACGCCCCTTTGGACTGTTAAACCCAGAAATAAACACACCTTTATGGGCTGTTAACCACAAATCCAAACGCCCCCGATAGGCTGCAAATCGCAAAAATAAACACCCCTTTCAGGCTGTTAGCCACAGAAACAAACACCCTATTTGTGGTTGGGCTTGTATACTAGTCGAATTAAAAATACCAAAAGAAATAAACCAAAAAAATCAGGTGAGATCAACCGTGAAAAGGAAAGAAACAAGACAACCACAAAGCCCACACCGTAGAGTTGCGCTGTGGTGGGTCCTTAAACCAAACCGAACACCACTTTGGTGGTGTGTTCGGTTGCAAACAAACACCCACAAACAACAATAACTCCGAATCAAACCACCCTTAATTAGTTATTAATTTTTACAATAGATGTAACCATCCAAACTCGAAAAAGAGGGTGAAGTGGTGGTGGGAGATGGCAGTGGTACGACTACTGTCGTGGGGGTGTTGTGGTCGCGATGAGAGTGTGGAAGGTTGGTGTCGAGTTTCGTGGAGAAGGGTGGTTGATTGCGTTGGCGTTGGCGGTTGTGGCGATGACTGGTGTGATATAAAAGGAAGTGAGGTTCGGCATGAAAGAGAGCCGACGAGCGCATTGGCCAAAGGTGGCCTGAGCGCACCGGAAAAGACAAAGAGTAGGGAGTGTGTGAGTGTGTTTGGCTAGGGTTAAAAAAGGATGAAAACCATAATTGATTATGTATATATACTTGAAAGTTTTAAGAAAATGTGACAAGTGCCAAATAGATTAGTGTAGTATGCAGTAAATATTTACCATTCGAACCAGGCAACCGAACAAGAACCTTAGTAAACCGAACTAGTGAACATTCAAGTATTTTGGAACCGAACTAGTTATTCTTTGTGTAAACCAAAAAAAAAATCAAACAACAACAAAAACATAAACACAAATCAAACAAATCATCAATCACTTACGATCAGATCATTACTAAACAAACTTATTCAATGGCATCCAATGAAGAAACAAATGCTGCAGGTACCGATACTCGTCCTCCTATGTTGGTTGAAAGTGACTACGATTCTTGGAAGATTCGTATACACAGGTACATTCGAGGCAAACCCAATGGCAAGCAGATATGGAAATCTATCCAGAATGGCCCTACACCTCACCCTATGATCACTGATCCTCCACCTACTGATTCTGCTGCTGTGCCTGCACCGAGGGAGAAACTTGATTCTGAATTCAGTGAAGAGGAAAACAAACTTGAGATGGCTGATACTCAAGCTGAAATCATTCTCAGTCAAGGTCTTCCTAGACACATCTTCAACAACCTCAATCAAACAAGCACTGCAAAGGAGATTTGGGATAATGTGGAGATGCTCTAATTGTTTTTACATGACAATAAAAGGTAAAAAGGTCAAAAGTCAAGTCAGACCCGAAAAGTCAAAGGGTAAAATAGTCATTTAAAGTTTTAAAAATTGCTGGTTGTTACACATACTATGCTCTGTCTTCAGTATTGTGCTCGAAGACTTGTTTTCTTGACTTCATCTTGTGAACATGATGTAGTGATCTTTGACTTTAGGCTTGAGCTTGTTCTGATAGGCATGACTTGTATGTGAACTTGAGCTTCTTTGAGATCATCAACCAAGCATAATCTCTTATCATCATCTTGTGATCTTGTCGCCGTCTTGTGCACTTGTGACATTTGGACCGACATGCTCATACTGTTGTTGTTTCTTGGTCTTGAAAGCTTGAATAAGACATCTTTCTTGAAATTCTTTAACTATAATACTTCGTCACTTCGAGAAAGACGTTCGGTATCAGACTGATGGAAAATTCTTTAAAATTCTTTGACTTTAATACTTTGTCATTTCAAGAAAAGCGTACGGTATCATAGTAGCGGAAGTCTTGAAACATGTACTTGAGCTTTCATGATGTCTTTACTCTTGTCGGTTAAGTATGAGCACGTGGCATTGAATCTTGACTTGTCTTGATCCAATAGCCGCGACCATCGAGATTACCTGCATGAAAGGGTTAGTGATAATCAGCAAGTATGGATGAAAGTGCTTTGTCACTTCGTCGAATACGGTTGTAATAATCACGGTTCTTCGTTAATCAGCATAAATACTACTTGTGATTAGGTATAATTATGAAGAATCTCATTGACAGGGTTTCGCAGCTGTACTAGCCGTTCTCATTACCTGAGCGTCTCAAAGCAGACAACACGGTAAGAGTGAACCGGTAAGTTACTATCTTCCCGATTAACCCATCAATTCGTGTTCAGCTTTCCTATGTCCAGATACCCTTGTGAGGCTTCCCATGGACATAAGATTGAATATTAATTTAGGAAAATCAGTCGGTGTGTCAAGATGCAAACGGTTTTTATGACACACCAACAGTTTTATCTTTTTCAAAATTCATCTGTTAGTTCATAAGCTAGACCAAATCGATATCCAGTGTCACAAGTTTGATCCATATAGGATCTCACAAGTCACCTACCACAGAGCTTGTATGATGTTGACTCTAGAAGGATTTCCATCATCATTGTGAGTACTTTTTAGGTATTACTCTGATGTTCTGGCAAAATCACAAGGATAATGCGTAGGTCTCTTGATATATTTCTTGTTTTCACATTGTGTGAATTAGCAAGCATATTTTGGATAAGTGTCCTAATGAGATTTATGGACGATCTCTTTTGGCTCTAGACTCAATAGTGCACATTTGATTTTAGTAATCGGAGACTGGAGCAGACTGCCACCTCTTCAATACCAACTAACTCGGAGTGAGAAAGTTAATAAAAAAGAGTGTAATCTCTATGAGTAATGAAACCAGAGTCTTTTGAGAGACCTTGAGTGGTTAGGGAGGGTTGTACATTGCGTCACTGGGTCCATGACTACTGTCTTTAATACCAGACAACAACATAGTGTCTCTGACAGTTTATGTATTGACCCGATTTCTGCCTAAGTGTAAGGAGGGATTCTTTCTTTTCACCCTTTATCTTAACTTTTCTTTTTAATTCTTTAACCCCTTCAGTGCTTACCGAGACTTCATAACTAGTACCTTGTTGGGTTTGTTCCAAACTAGCTCCATCTCAGTTGACACTTTTTCCTTATTCTCACTTTTACTCCTTATTTATATCATACCTATGGACTTCTACACTAACTAGTGGAATGTCCCTGGGATCCCTCCGGTTCTGGCTGGATCATGGGAACGAACACCTAAACCTAACCACCTTATAACTCCAACTAATTAAATACATGGTCGGTCTTTTGGTATTGTTCACAGCCTAAAAAACCATTTGAAAACATCAATCAAGGTACTTTGATATAAATCAAAACATTTAGTACCTCGATGGTTTTACTACTTAGAAATGCTCCCCCTTCATATGTGCATCGATAACCAAAAATGTTTAGCACATACAAGGACAGGAGTTCACACTTGAGTCTTAATGATCACATTATACAAGTTATATATATTTTAATCATATTTTCTCCCCTTATCAAAAATGTCAAATCGTTTGATATTTTGGATATCAATTGATTCAAATATAATGCTTTCGGAGAGAAAAATATTCTAATTATATATCAAGCTTATTATTAAAACAATTTAATGCTCGCCCTCAAATTATGAGGGTATATTATATAGTGTTGAGTACGTTATTTGAAAGATTTTGAATTTCTTGAAAAATTCTTGAAAATTCGTACTCAAACACTATATAAACCTAATATAAGTCTACACTACATATTCACATATTCACAAGATTATTATGTACGAGGTTTGACCTGAATGATGAGAACATCATATGATAGAATCATATGGTTCTTTGTAGCAGCCGTAGGTCTTCCCCGTAGTCTCTCTTAAGAAGTTGTCTTAGCTTCCCCCTAAATCAGCAATCCTTTCTTGAGTAGATTCAAAACTTTCTTGCAAGCCGCATCTAGCAGTCTTGATGTATAAAGCCCAGATATCCGAAGTACACAATTAACCCCTTCAATAATTTGATACCGCAACACCAAAGTCAATTAAGTCCCGGATGAGCGCATTTCTCTCTTCAGGATAGTGATGATATAAATTGTAACACCAAAGTCAACTAAGTCCCGGATGTAGACAATTAAATCCTCTAAATAGATGAAATGATACCTCCAAAGTCAACTAAGTCTCGGAAGTAGACATTCCTTCCTACATGGTATTGACTATCTAAAGGAATCATCATACCTATGTGCACCTCTTCTATCAAATATTTCTACTTCTTTTAAGAATAAGCTTAGAGATTGACCGGTCGGGTAAAACATTAATTGAATCAGAAAGAGCTCTTCTCACGCTTTAAATAATTATTCTCCCAACACTTCCCCCTGGGAACTCAAATGATGCATACTAAATGATGACGAGATGTCTCTTCCCTCTTGTGATTGAAATAGTGCACCCGAAAGAAACAAAGAAGGCCTAAAATCAAAAGAAGCTATCTATGAAGACAAGCTCAAAAGAAGGCCATGGACTCTATCATGTATACATCTACTCCTTCCCCCTTGCTGGTTTCGACACCTCGGAATCAGCAAAACCATGTACGCACACGTACTCGAGATCGTGTTCGAAGAATAAATAAGCTTAGATCTATCCCGTGAGAATCAACTTCAAGGCTTTTAAATCTATGAAAGTATTTCCAAACATTCCTAAGTCTTTACTACTATGAAGTGTTGGCAATATTGATCGAATGTAGATTAAAGCCTAAATTCACTAATTCTTAAATTGCAAACAAGTCCCTAAAGTTTGAAACAAATGACATCTAAAGCCCTTGTAGTTAATATAAATTAACTCCCCTTTAAATTGTTATCCGTTTATTCCGTGACTTATTTTGAAAGACCGTTTTAAAAGATTGTTTGATGACACTTTCTCCCCCTCAAATAATGACCCATTATCTATTTAAAAAGTTGTTGTCATTGTTTGAGTGGTCGAATTGTCTTTGAAAATCTTTTTGTGATTACTGAAAACACTGATTCATTGCGAAGACAACTTTTTACCAATAAAAATAAGATTTCTCTTATTTTAACAAATAAATGCACTGACACGTACACTTATTTTATAGAAAGCACGGGTTGTGTTGCAAAGAAACACAAGCCTTTAAATGAATATGAAGTAAATCATTCTCGAGAAAAATAAATTTCCCGTTGTGAGGATAAGTTTTCTTTTTGAAATACTTCCTTTAAGATGATGACCGGGTTACTATCAGAAATAATAGCAAGCCATTTTTTGGCATGTTTTAAAAGCTTTTTAAACTTCTGCTCGAACTTCATGTACAGCCTCGTATCATAGTTAAATGACATTTCTAAGGCCGCAAATGTTATCGATTTTCAGAAGACATGCCTGAGATACTTATTTTTTATATTTTTTTAATTTTTTAATTTTTAAATTTTTTTTTGAAAAATTTATATAAAAGAAAAATATTTTTGTGTTTTTATGTTTTCTTTTATACATATGATACAAGATATATTACGAGTTACCACCATTACTCGTTTTCTTCCTCTATCAGACGTTTAAGCGTTTTCAGAGACATGCTTCTCATACCGAGCTTTTTGATCAAGAAGTTGAATCTTTCTCGCGGCAAGGGTTTGGTAAAGATGTCAGCCAGTTGATATTCCGTCCGAACAAAGTAGAGTTCCACTATTCCATTATCCACCTGATCCTTTATAAAATGGTAGCGTACATCGATGTGCTTTGCTCTTGAGTGTTAAATGTTGTTGCAGCATAGAGCAATTGCACTTTTGTTGTCGTAGTACAGAGGAATCTTATTGAATTGAAAACCATAATCTATTAGCTGTGAACGCATGCATAGGATTTGAGCACAACACCCAGATAAGGCAATATATTCAGCATCCGTACTCGATATCGCAGTGCTCTTTTGCTTCTTGGAAGAACAACTAACAAGTTTATCACCTAAGAATTGAGCGCTTCCTGATGTATTGCGTCTAGTGTCCTGACACCCCGCGTGATCTGCGTCTAAATATGTTGTTAGAGACATACCTGTATCCTTCGAGTACCAGAGACCCATGTTAACGGTTCCCTTTAGGTATCAAAAGATCCGCTTAACCTTATTTAAGTGCTTTTTGGTAGGCTTTTCCTGATACCGGGCACATAAGCAGACTGCATAAATAAGGTCGGGTCTACTGGATGTCAGATACACGAGGGATCCAATCATGTCACGGTAAAGTGTAGCATCAACTGGTGTCCCCTGTAGATCCTCATCCAGTTTATTCTTTTCCCCATAGGTGTGTCTACAGAATCACTAGTTAGCAAACCATATTTTTTAAGAATTTCAGAAGCATATTTTGATTGGTTTAGAAAGATGCCTCTGGGACTTTGAGAAATTTGCAATCCTAAAAAGAATGACATCTGCCCCATCATCGACATCTTGAACTTAGTGGTCATCATATTAGCAAACTCATTACACAAAGCAGTATTAGTAGATGCAAATATTATATCGTCAACATAAATTTGTACCAGTAATAAGTCATTTCCTACTTTCCATGTGAAGAGTGTAGGATCAACTGCACCTTTGGAGAAATGTTGTGAAATGAGGAAACTTGACAGCATGTCGTACCATGCACGTGGTGCTTGTTTGAGACCGTACAGGGCCTTTTTAAGTTTATACACATGCGATGGGTTGTCCTGATCCACAAATCCTTCTGGTTGAGAAACATAGACCTCTTCTTTGAGCTCGCCATTTAAGAAATCCGTTTTGACATCCATTTGGAAAATCGTCATATTCTTGTTGGATGCATTTTCTACGAAGATACGGGTGGCCTCTATTCTTAAAACCGGTGAAAATGATTCCTCAAAATCTATTCCCTCCTCTTGCCTGAATCCCTATGCAACTAATCTAGCCTTATTCTTTAGTACCCCGCCAAATTCGTCCATCTTGACATTATAAATCCATTTAAGTTTGATCATCATGACTTTATCTGGACACAACACCAATTCCCAAACTTGTAGACTTTCAAATTTATGAATTTCTTCTTGCATTGCATCAATCCAAGATGGTTCGGTCATTGCTTGTTTGAAGTTCTTTGGTTCTACAGAAGTTAGGAATGCATCAAAATAACACTACATGGCATCGGTTTTGAGTTGCTTTCTCGTAGAGACAGAACGAGAAGGATCTCCGATTACATTTGCTATAGGATTATCCTTAGTCCATCTACCAAGTGATTTGAATGGAGTGTGGATTGGTCTCATATTAGATGACGATCCTTGAGAATTCGAGTCTTCATGAAGTGATTCGTGAAGTGGATCATCATGAAAATGTGGCATTTTTGGTGATTCTTTAAAACCTTGAGAAATAATTGGAGAATGTTCTTGATCTTGTGTTGATGGGATACTTGTTGATGGAGCATCTGGGTTATTTGACGTAGACACAAGTGAATCGGCTAAATCAACACCTCTAGGTGCAGCAGCCACTGGAACTGAAGAAACAGCAATTGTTGGAGGATTGAAGTATTCATCGAACATGGGTTGGAAAAAAAGATCCCAATAATCTCTTTGTGGTGGATTACAAGGTTTTTGAGGGATAGGGTTTGACACGAGTCCTGAATTAGATGTTGCAGGAGTCATAAATTGAAGCTCGGGTCCTGAACTGAGTTGTTCAGAAGCCATTGCCATCAGCTCATCAAAATCGACATGTAAGAGATCATAATGATTTTTTCTATGGCGACGCCGTATAATGGATCGGTTTTGGGTGTAACATGCGATAGCGACTGCCTTGGCCCATAGAAATAAAGGACTTTTGCGTAGATTAACATTGTTCAAGCGGCTTCAACTAGAGTATGATTTTGCCTTTCAACGGCACCATTTTATTGTGGAGTGCGCGTAACCAATGTTTCATGAGAGATACTGATACTCTCATAATAGCTACACAGAGTTTGATTGACAAACTCAATTCCATTATCTGTATGAATGTTCCTGATAGTTGCATTCAATCTTACTTGTATCATTTTCAGAAACTTGATTATGAAATCAGGAGCTTCATCCTTTGATACTAGAAACTTCACCCATGTGAACCGAGAGTAATCATCCACAATGACGAGGATGTACTTTTTCCCATTTATACTTGCAACACACATAGGCCTACAAAGATCCATGTGCAGAAGATATAGTTTTTCCTGATTGGTGTCTTCAGATTTAGGTTTATGTGATTGTTTCTTGCTTTTTCCCATTGCACATGCCGAACACAAATGATCTTTTCAAATTTTAATTTGGGAAGACCTCGTACAAGACCATTTTTAGCCAAATGATTATTAGCACCAAAGTTCAAGTGTGACAATCGTCGGTGCCATAACCAAGATTTGGTCTTTGAGGCTTTGGACAATAGACAAATTAGAGAAGACGCCATCATATCCCCGATTAACAATGTATAAAGGTTGGTTTCCCGAGATCCTGAGAGTAAATCTATACCTTCCATATTGCAAACAAAGCACGTTTATTTTCTGAAAGCTACTTCAAGATCTGAGTCACAGAATTGACCGACGGAGAATAGATTATGTCCTAGTCCTTCCACATAATAAATCCTTGAAATTGTGATATTCCCTATCTGATAATCACCATACCCTAAAATCTTTACAATCTGGTCATTACCGAACTTGACAGTACTGAGAAACTTGTGAACGAAATTGGTGAGCTGAGAGCGATCTCCAGTCATATGCTTTGAGTATCCGGAGTCCAAATACCACAAAACAATTTGGCAACCTGAGATCGACAAGAGAAGAAGAAGATAGAGTGTTATCCCACTTGCTTAATCTATTACACAACAATAATCTATACCAAGATGCTAGAAAATAAGAAATCTTAGAGAGAGAAAAACTAGATTAAAGAGAGAATGGGAAAGTTACAAGTGAAGTGAAATGCAACCAACACCCTTCACCAAGTGTGGTGAAGGGATATTTATACCTTAGCCTTCTAGCTAGGCACTTGGGCTTTCTAAACGGGCCGGGCTTGGTTTAACTTGGGCTTTAAGCCCGAAACACAGACAATATTAGATTACAATCCAAGCCCGTTGAACCCGACTAGCCTATTGCAATACAAGATCTAGTTTGACTTTCTAAGACCGAAGACTTAGATTTGGAACTCGCATTCATATCAAAACAAATTCAAGAAAGCATAATTCATGTCTAGCATCAAACATAGAACTATTACATTTAAATGCACATTAGCTCATAATTATATATTTAATATTAGAAAGCTGCAACATTTTGCATTTTATATGAGATCAACACACAATTTCGTTTATTCAAACAAGAATTAACTAACCTAAGTGGTCTTCTACTTTATTCTTCTTTGGGTACTACTTTAAAATCTTGCAATATCCGTATCATTCTTGTATTGTCTCTAGACTTTTACCTCAAGTATTTAGTAGACCAGCATCTCCTGTAGAAGATAACACATAATTTGTTAGTGTCCTGTTTTGCTTGTTGTTTGGGAAGAGCCTAACTGTTTTTGGGATGTGCTTGATGATATGATGGGTTTATCAAACCTAACTGTTTTCTTCTTGTTGATAGGCGTGACCGCAACTAATTTCTCACTAGGTTTGTGAATATCAGGGCAAGTATCTCTAATATATCCTAGCAACTCTTGAATCAGCTTAACATACTTATAGGCAGGGTAAGATGCACTATCTAAAAAGGTTTAGTGATTTAGCTTTGTTCACTAGTCTCCCTAAGAATAGCACTTGTTCTATAGTGTGCTTAAGGTTAAAATGTTTGAGTTACCAATTATTCTTATCCTCAGGATCCAAGGTTTAATAGACAAGCTTATACATTCCTGGAGTAATAGTGGTAGCGTTTGACACTTGGGCAACAGTATCAACTATGTCCTTTCCTTTTAATTTCCTAAGATCATTTTTTTAATGTTGTTATGTTGGATCCCACTTCAATAGATCGAATTCCTTATGCTTGTTTAAGGTTTAGTTAAATTAGATAAATCTAACACAACAATAGTAGAAACTTTGTTTGAATGTATTAAAGATTATGCGGAATCTAATCTTTAATATTAAGAAGAATTTATCAATGAACTATAAAACGATGAACCGTACAATTTCAACAAATAAGCTCCAATATTATAATGATAATAATACGAATACTCTCAAAGTATTAGGGTTACAAAGACCTTGAAGCTAAGAAAAAGATTGATTTTTTAGTTTTGGTACATCAATCTCTATGCCCTAAGACATCCTTTTATACACCAAGGAGTCTTACTCGGCTTACAATACGATCCCTAAGAATACAATATATTCTATAAATAACTGAATACATAATCAAGTAAGCAAGTACTAAACAAACAGTACACTACCTTACACCAAGCGTACTAACTTAAACACTTAGGCATACTAACTTAACACTAGCATGTATTAACTTCAAGCATCTTTGTACTATCAGTAGTAACTTTCAATAGCAGCACTAACTTATTGTACTCGCAGTTGTAACTACTTAATATATTTTCTTTGAAGTTCATGAGCAGCACTAACTTCATCAGAGTAGTATTAACATAAACATGAGCAGCAATAATTCCAACAACATCAAGAAGACTTTTAATCCCAACAATCCTTCCCTAAACTTGATATTCTTTTTCAAAATCATCATGTTTTCTATTCATTTAAAGCTTCATCACCCTAGGAGGATGCTTCCAGAACACATCTTTACTTTCTTAAGCTGTTTTATGTTGGATTTAAGAAGATTAATAAGCCATGTTTACTTTACATAATCCAATTTGAAGATTCCTTTTCCAATAGACATCCCATTGTAAAAGTGTAGATGGTATATTAGGATACTTCTTCTCTACCAACATATGAATGTGCACATGTTGCATCCTCAAGGAATGTACTCCACAAGAGTCATACAGCTTCCAATCCAACACTTTGTAGTCTTGTTGATTCCTCCATACTGTATCTCCTATATGTGGTTCAAACATTGACTTCAAATCTCCCAATAACAACAAATCCAAGTCTTTCACTGGTCTTGTTGACTTATATTTAGCTTTTACCAACTTGTACAAATCTTCCAAATCTTCCCTGCTAAAACTTTTAAGCATATGACTAAAGATCATGTACATTTGAGACTACCCAATCAGCTCTTATTATTTGATAATAGCTTTCTCTTCCTTCTTTATAAATCTTCCAGCCAACAATACTTGGAGACTTAATAGCTAAAGGTACAACATCAATTGTTACCTCTTCTTCATCTGAAAGTTTCGCAAACACAGTTTAAGCTCTGTATTGTTTCTTATTGTCGTTATTTCCTTTTACTTTTAAACCTCTTGATCAGCTCACCTCACTGCTCGCATCTTTTCTTTTCCTCCACCAAGACTGGGTTCTAAAATCTCAAATGTATTTAACCCTTTTAATTGCTCTGTTAGAACATCACTTGGATATAATCAAACCTTTTGACTTTCAAATCTTTGAGCTTGTATCCATCCATGTTCTTTAGTAAGTACACGATATCTTTCTTTGTTGAAGCTTGTGCTTGTGGTTTGTTTTCTTTTCCTTCTGCTCTTTTTAGCTGCAAAGTTGCTTTCTTCTTTTCATCTAAAGAGGTTGTTGAAATAATGTAGCCTTTTCTGCATCAGACAACTCTTCTTGTTCTTGTGCTTGCAATCTTTCAGCCAATTGATGATCAGCATCAATCTTTGTGCTTAGAATATCATCCTACTTCTTTAATCAAAGCTAATATGGCTTCTTTTTTCTTTTTTAGCTTTCTCTCTTATAAATCTTTCTTCTTCATCAAATTCAGCTTGTAACTTTAAAGCAACTTCTTCATCAAGCATGATTTGAACGTTACTTCTTATAGGTCTTTTCACAAGGTATCTTCAATCATTATTCCTTATTAACCCTTGTCCTGTGATTGTTGTGAAGAAATTATTATTGTTTTTATTGTTGTAGATGGCTCTTGAAAAACAATCCCTTTCACCTTGGGTTTTGAAGTTTTTAATGCTTCAAGTGCTTGAGCCAAAGTAATTTCTTCAGTAGTTATTGTAACATTGTTGCAGCAGTACTAACTTGAGCAACATCAACTACTTCATCACAACCAGTTTTCATTTGCCCTACAAACAAACACATCCTCCAGCCATTTAAAAAACATTTACATCAAACATCTCATTATCAGCATCATCTTGAACATTAACCAGGGTAATGTCTTCATCTGCATCAATAGCATTAATCCTCCTCCTGTTTGGATGCATCCTCACCCAAATTTTCTTCATCACCAGAGGATTCTACCCTAGCAGTCAAACCAACTTTGTATAATCTCTTCAGCTTATGAGTTCTTGAACTTCTTTTCTTTTCAAGCTTCTTGACCCTCCTTTTTAAACTATCAATCTCATTCTGTTGAGTGGTCTTTGTTTTCTCCAAATCAAGAACTTTGGTTTGTAAAATGGTACATAATGCCATCAATTCATCAAGTTTAAGTTTATCCTCATCACTTCGAAGTATGTTACCTCTTGCGAGCCGTGAATCATTGGAATGTTAGATATACTCTCAAACCTAGTTCGAGCATAGTATCCTCCCATGGTTCTTGGCACTGGACCACCACTTGAAGTATTCCTAGGGAACTAGATTCATTAGGTGTGCTTTGGGATCGGGTATAGTTATGTTATCCACTGTCCTGCTCTGCTTCTAACTAGAAGCAGTAGTGGCAACCCTCACTAAACTGTCACCAAACTCCTTATGGATAGCCTCATCTGCAACATTGTCACTAGGAACACTTCAGCAGAGGTACTTGAGTGTCCTTTCTTTTAGGCTTCCTAGGTTTTTGTGTCTTTTGAGGTTGAGTAGATGATTGAATAATGGTGGGTTGGGTGATGGGGATTAGTTGGATTTGCTGAACCTTTCACCCAATCTGAAATTGGTTATGTAGCCACCATTGTTGGAAAAAAGGCGTACAGCTACCGAAAACCTTTGCCTACCCTTCTCATATTTCTAAAAATCTTCTTAGTGTGAGAGGGTGCATTATAAATTCTCTTGTGAGTTGGCAGCCCATCAAGTTGTTGATTCACAAACACTTGTACAAACCTTGGATACATCAAAAAATTTCCAGACACATTACCAAGTTTCTACATAACCTTTCAAAATGAACTTTGAAAAAGTTAAAATTTCCTGAATTTGTAGCTAACAATAATAGCAGATGCCATAGTACATCACTATACTCATTTCATGCAGCAGGCTTTTGACTAGACATTGTAGAATAGTATGAATCAGAAATTTCCATTGTGGAGAGAAGAATGGCTTATAAAAAGTGAGCTTCTGTGAAATTTTCTCATATCCCATCAATGTAAGTTGTTCAAAAATGGTAGAGTTTGGTAAACAATCAATACCTCTCCTCAACCATCTATTTAATATCTCTCAACAAATGACTCAGTGATGATTATCTTTTGCCATCTACCAGAGCATGTAAATGTGCTTCTCCATTGATATTTTATGACCTTGACAGTTAACCAAACTTTCGATTGCAAAGAAAAATCATAGTAAGGATTGATGGTTGATTTGCATACTTTTTAAGGGTGTTGTTCGCATTCAAAAAATCTACAATTTTTCCAAACCAACACTTTTCTACGGGTTTAGGACAAAAATGTGACCATGTATATGAGTATCCACAACTTTAGAGTCCGACAATGTGTTGGTATTGATAAATGATGATAAAATTGAGTTAGGGATTTGTATAAGAGAGTTTAACGAAAGATATAAAATCGATTAAATGACTATTTCAAAACCCTTAAATCGAAGTATTTATGGAAAATACCCTAAAAGACTGAAACTTTAAAACCCAACAATAGTAACTCATCAGTATACAGTGTATGCCTAGCAGCATTAAACTTACAGACCAGCAGTAGTACGTATGCCATAGCGCATTAACTTTGAGTCACCATTATTAACTCCAAATCCATTCCAAACTGCATATTTCCATCATCAATCTAAACACTTTCTTGCTTATTCCTAACAAAAGTTAGTCTAAAACCAAGAAAAACACAAGCTTAGCAATTTTCACATTTACACATAATAATTATCCTAACAGTTATTAAATTAAAAACTAAGAGTAGAAACTCATCAGTAATAAGTAAAACAAGCAGAATTAATTAACTTCATATCAGAAACTCTTAATGACATGAATAAATTACAACATCATACAAACCCGACAAAACAAAAAGCAATATATAAAGACTTTAAAGGTTTCATATTCCAATGCAAACAACAAATATTGAAATCTATTACTTTCAAAAGCTTTTGTAAGCAAATCTGCAACATTCTTGTCAGTATGGATTTTGACCATTTGAATTAATTTCTTTTCATTGCAATCTCTAATAAAATGATGTCTGATCTCTATATGCTTTGTTTTTTTAATGAAAAATAGGATTTTTAATTATGCAAATAGTATTGTTATTGTCAATAAAGATCTTGGTATGCATAAAATTATACCCATAATCAAAGTAGTTTGATTCAGGAATCAAACACAACCAACACAACAACTTGAAGCAGCCACATACTCAGCTTCTGTTGTGGAATTTGCAACCACTGTCTGTTTCTTGCACTGCCATGATATTAATCTACATCCAAGGAATTGACAACCTCCTGTTGTAGACTTCCTATCTAAGCTTGCTTCAGCATAATCACAATTAGTGTATGCTACCCCAAATACAAAAGGAGAATCCATTTGGATACCAAAGTCCCGTGAAAATTTTGTTTGACCTTTTAAGGTACCTAAAAGTCCCTTTTCCCACAGCAAGTAGATGTAAGACCTTTAGATTGACATTGGTATCTAAGCCACATGCAAACACTGCACACATGATGCGAGTCTTGAAGATTATAAGAATACAACATGAACCAATCATTGACCATACATATGAACATCCACTTGCGTTCGACCATCTTCACCTTGAGCAGCAGGCTTTAGTTTCATTGGTATGCTTGCAGTCTTGAATTCTGAAACGCCAAATTCTTTCTTTAAAATTTCAACAACATATTTATCTGACAATAAAATATGGCCACCTTCTTCTGCTGCACTTGTAATCCCAAAAAGAATGTAAGTTCTCCCATAGAACTCATCTGAAATTTCTCATGCATCAACTTCTCAAATGCATTGCATAGCTCCTTCTTTGTTGAACCAAAGATGATATCATCCACATAAACTTGGACCAACAAAATATCACCTTTGTGCCTTTTGATGAATAAGGTCTTGTCAATTTTCCCTCTTTGAAACCCATTGTCTAACAGATATGTTGACAAGGTTTCATACCAAGCTCTAGGAGCTTGATGTAGTCCATACAGTGCTTTTTCAACCTTGTATACTCTATCAGGAAAGTCTAGATCTTCAAATCCTGGTGGTTGACATACATACACCTCTTCTTCAATCTTCCCATAGAGAAAAGCACTTTTTACATCCATTTGATACACCACAAAATCTTTAAATGAAGCATAAGCTAAAAATAGCCTAATTGCTTCAATTCTTGCAACAGGGGCAAATACTTCATCATAGTCAATCCCTTCTTTGTGTGTACCCTTGAGCAACCAATTTTGCTTTATTTCTTATCACAATTCCCCTTTTATCCTTTTTATTCCTGAAAACCCATTTAGAAGCCCAAAGCCCTTTTTCATTTTGGTAAATCCATTAAAGTCCAAACTTCTGCAATATGAATTATAGAAGCTCTTCCTGCATAGCCTCTATCCAGCTTGGATCCTCAATCAGTGAATTACCTTTTTTGGGTTCTTCTATGATAAAAAGCAGAGCAAACAAGCAGTTTTTTGAAGGTTTTTATGGTTTGTTCTTTGTTAAATAGTACTAACAAACCCATGTTCCACTAAATTCTTTGACATCTTTCTTGTTTGTGTAGCTAATTGCAAATCTCTAATCACTTGATCAAGAATCTTTATGAATTCTTGTAGTTGGAATATGACTGACTTGGATTGTTGTATCCAAATTGTTTATGTTCAGCCATGTGCACCATCATCTACAACATCTCTTGAGGAAGTCAAATATGCTGATCATCTTCCAAAAGCAATAAATATTTGGATCAAATGGAAGTTCAATGCTTGTTTTTCCACCAACAACATTAACTTCATTTATGCCAGCAGCATTAACATTGTTAGTGTTGTTAACATTATCTTCCTTCTCTTGATCATTACATTTACTTTCTTTTCTTGGATATTCATCAACCTTCTTTTCATCATCACTTGAAGGTTTGGATCCATCATCATGAGAACTCTTTGGATCTGAGAAAATAGGATCAGTAGCCATAATGGTGAGCAAAATGTAATCTTTGACAGGATTCATCTCTTTTCTAGCTGACGCAGCATTATCACTTGCTTTTGTACCTTCTGCAAAACCATTAACTGTGTACCTGTACAATGCTCAAAATTAATTTGTCTGTATCATTCCTTGACCTGCTGCTGTCGTCTTGCACTATTGAGTCTTTCCTAATGCTTTATGTGTCAACCAAATCATTATCCAATGCTTTACCCGTATCAATCTTACTCTCTTGTGTCTGCATTTATCTTTTATTCACCCTTCTTTCATATTGTCTTTGATGACGTGTTCTTTGAGCAACGAACTTCTTAACATTACCCAGGTGTTGGAGTAGTGTATCTCTGAAGTGTTGAACCTCGAGTCAAGTGTATTCAACAAAGTACGTGTCTGTCATTTGACTGTCATAATCCAATGTAAACTTTGAATCGATAAACTTTTGGAACTGGTTGTTTACCACCCAAAAGGCTGTCATGGATACATTTTCTTGAAATTCATCTTTGTCAAGTTGCTTTTGTAGTTGATCTACGTTGAGTAGCATTGTTCTTGTGAAAGTATCAACATCTTGACCAAAGATTGACATGAATGCCCGTCTGAATCCATGTTCGATGCGAGTGCCTTTTAAGTCATCTTTTGAAAGAACTTGAAGGTGTGAATGAATAGATCAAAAATATGCCATGCATCTTTATTTTGCTTTTGACATCTTGTATTTGATTGCATGCACATCTTTTGTTTCAGAATTCAAGCTGCATTCCTTTACTAATTTGCTGGATGCAGTCTCTGAATTACTGTCTTCTTTCTCAGAACAAGTGTTTTGTATGACAACTAAATCAACTTTCAATGAATCAACATTCAATGCTGGAATTGGATTTGAATGATCTTCTTGTGTTTGCATCAACTTCTTTTGTTTCAACAATTGTGGAGTTCGTTGTTGATGAAGAATTAACTCAAGCATGTATTTCCCGAGGGAATCCATGTTAAAGATCATTGCATCGTAAAATAATTGAGCATCATATCTTGTATAATTCTGCATACGCGCTTTGATTTCTAAACTGAAAGCATTTTCAAACGTTGTTCTGAGTTTTGTCAAAGTAGTCTTGCAATTAGTCTGAGAAATTATTTCTTTGGTAAGATGATTTTCTAGTAAATCCAAGTCTTGAGAGAATGTTCTCTTGAAGATAGGCATGTTACCAAAATCTTGTAAAGTTTCTATGAGAAACTTGAGTTGTGACTGAATTGCTCGAAGACTGTTCATGCATTTAATTCTTGAAAGTTGTGTCTTCTCTTGAACTTTAGAAATTGAACACGAAGAAACTGTGTCATTCTGAAGAACACTTGATGTTTGAGTTTGCATATTGGTATTTGACATTTTGATGAAGTTGTGAATGGATATCGGATCTTAAGTGTTATGAAGTGTTGATTGTATTGTGGTGTAAGAGTTAAGAAGTGATTGATTGATGGTTCTAAATAATTTAACGGTCACCGTTATTTTTCAAATACTTTGATTACAAACCGAGAAAAGAAACGTATCTTCGCGGATTTTACAAAATCAAGAAGAAACCGTGAATGAATAATTAATTGACATTTCAAGTATGATTAAGTTGATTGTTGGTTTGATTGGTTGAGTTTGTTGTGTTGAGTAATTGTTCTTTTAGTCCAAATTAAAGTCCAAACAAATTCAAAAAAAATGAAAAAAGTCAATAACTCATAGTAAAACGAGGGTTTTGGGCCTCGAAAAATCCGTAACCAGCTAAAGGTGATTACAGCGTAATACCCACTTTTTTTTCCCTCTTCGATTGTAGAGGTTGTTCACGTGCCTGAAACAGACTTTACGGATCAAACGTTATCTGGCAGTTTTTACACTGAAAACCCTTTTCTCAACTAGATTTCCAGACAAAAGCAGTGCTATTTGTCACAAACGCCCAATCTTATGATCAAAACCAGTCACTATTCTTATCAAGACGCAATCACCTTTTCCTTGATCAAAAAGCAATGAAACGTTGTCAAAACGCAATTGGTCAACGCAACGAGTCTTGTCACAACGCAACATTGTTGGTCAAATAACGCAACGAATCTGGTCAAAACTAATCAATAAATTTAATTAGGTCGATAGTAACGTCAGTCAAACAACGCAATGAGTCTTCAAAGACGCAACCTGTAGACAAAACGCAACGAGCAAAACACAATGAACTTGATTCAAACGCCACGAGACCAAAACCAATGAATTTGATCAAAACGCAACGAGTCAAAACGCAATTACTTTGATCAAACGCAACGAGTCCAAAAAACCCAAATAAACTGATCAAAACGCAACGAGTCAAAACGCAATGAAATTTGATCAAAATGCAACGAGTCAAAACGCAATGTTTTTGATCAAAACGCAATAAACTTTAGTCAAAACGCAACGAAGCTAACAAAACTCAATGTACCTACTAAAATCAAAACGCAACGACGAACACCCTTCAATAGACAAAAACGCAGCCAAGAAAAAATCTTCAAAACTTTCTTGTAAGCTACGAAATGATGTTAAAACCACCTTATAATGATGCCAAGTGAAGTGATTCTAAGCCCAAAAGTACAAGTCTTTAACACATTTAACATGAAACAAAGATCAAAGTGTGATTTTTTTCTTAGAGCTTTTTTTCCTTATTATCGAAACCAAAAGAAAAAAAAAAACCAATAAACCTAACTGAATTTAATCACTAAACACCAAGCCCTTTAGCTCCTGGTACAACATAATAAACATCCTGTGTGTGTGTGGGTGTGTTGGGGGGGGGCTATCAACCACATTGATATAAATCCATTACACAATATTAATCCTATACCAAGATATGCTAGAAAAATAAGAAATCTTAGAGAGAGAAAGGTAGAGTGAGAAAAACTAGATTAGAAGAGAGAATGGGAAAGTTACAAAGTGAAGTGAAATTGCAACCAACACCCTTTTACAACTCAAGTTTTGGTTGAAGGGATATTTATACCCTTTTGCCTACAGTGAGTCGTATGGTCTTCTAAAGGGTTGTGCTTGTTACACTTGGGCCTATTAGCCCGAAACAACGGACAATAGTAGATTATAATCCAAGCCCCGTTGAACTCGACTAGCCTATTACAATACAAGCACCTATTTAGACTTTTCTAGACCGATAACATACTTGTTTGACTTAATATAATTAAAAGGCTAACATATAGCAACTAACGTATTGGATCCTCGGATGTACTAGGGTTCATTTGTTAAAAACAATAGATATTGAAAATCGAATGTTTGCTATTAGAAACCATTTGTCTTAGGTCACCTTAATTCTCCTAGTATCAACTTTAGTTACTACAGATACTTTGTGCAAACTACTTCTAGAGGAATGTGTTTCCTAAAAGGAACTTTATTAGTGGCGGTAATCCTAGTTAAAGGGCACGTATTTCCAACTAAAGTAAAAGTCCTTCCTGTAGGTCTCCAGTTATATCCAATTTTAGTAAACACTTTTCTTGTAGGTTTCTATTCTTCTGTCTTTTTAGCTTTCTTAACAGATTTAGATTTGGAACTCGCATTCATATCAGAACAAATTCAAAAAAGCACAATTCAAGTCTAACATCAAACATAAAACTATTACATTTAATACAAATAGCTCAAAATTTGTATTTAATTTTGAATGCTGCACATTTGCATTTCCAGATGGTTTAACAACACAATTCGGTTATCAAACAAGACTTAACATCCTGAGTGGACTTCAACTTTTATTCTTCTTCTAGGTACTTACTATGGAAATCTGCATGATACTATCATACTTGTATTGTCTCTAGACTTTGACCTGCTAGAATTTATAACCGACTTACTCCTAGTTAATTAACGACATAATTGTTAGTGGTCTGTTTTGCCTGTGTTTCGGAAGAGCCTAACTGTTTTTGGGATGTGCTTGATGATATGACGGGTTTATCAAACCTAACTGTTTTCTTCTTGTTTATAGGCGTGGCCGCAACTAATTTATCACTATTTTTGCAAATATCATGGCAATTATCTCTAATATATCCTAGCAACTCTTGAATCAGCTTAACATACTTACAAGCAAAGTAAGATGCACTATCTAAAAGGGTTTAGTGATTTAGCTTGTTCAACTATCTCTTTAAGAATAGCAGCTTGTTCTATAGTGTGCTTAAGGTATACAATATGTGAGTTTCCCTATTATTCTATCCATATTGAGCCAAGGTTTTACTGGACAAGCTTATACATTCCTGGATTAATAGTGGTACGTTTGACACTTGGGCAGCAATATCAACTATGTCCTTTCCTTTTAATTTCCTAAGATCATTTTTAATGTTGTTATGTTGGATCCCACTTCAATATATCGAATTCCTTATGCTTGTTTAAGGTTTAGTTAAATTAGATAAATCTAACACAACTATAGTAGAAGCTTTGTTTGAATGTATTAAAGATTATGCGAAATCTAATCTTTAATAGTAAGAAGAATTATCAATAAAACAGTAATTCTATGAACAAACAATTCAACAAATAAGCTCCAATATTATAATGATAATAATACGAATACTCTCAAAGTATTAGGGTTACAAAGACCTTGAAGCTAAGAAAAAGATTGATTTTTTAGTTTTGGTACATCAATCTCTATGCCCTAGGACCTCCTTTTATACACCAAGGAGTCCTACTCGGCTTACAATACTTTCCTAAGTATATAAAATCTTTTCTATAAATAACTAATACATATCAAGTAAGCAGTACTAACTTACACTAGCAGTACTAACTTAACACTAGCAGTACTAACTTAACACTAGCAATATTAACTTCACGCAGTCTTTGTACTAGCAGTAGTAACTTTCACTAGCAACATTAACTTTTGTACCGGCAGTAGTAACTACTTAGTATATTTTCTTTGAAATTCATGAGCATCACTAACTTCATCAGAGCAGTATTAACATAAACATGAGCAGCAGTAATTCCAACAACATCAAGATGACTTTTAATCCCAACAATCCTTCCCTAAACTTGATATTCTTCTTCAAAATCATCAAGTTTCTTCATTTAAAGCTTCATCAACACTAGGAGGATGCTTCCAAACACCTCATTACTTCTTAAGCTGTTTTATGATGGATTTTAGAAGCTGATAAGCCATTTCACTTTCATAATCAATTTGAAGCTTCTTTTCCAACATCATTGTAAGTGTAGATGGCATAAGAGGATACTTCTTCTCTACCAACATACAAATATGCACATGTTGCACCCTCAAGGAATGTACTCCACAGGAGTCATACAGCTTCCAATCCAACACTTTGTAGTCTTGTTGATTCCTCCATAATGTATCTTTTACATGTGGTTCAAACATTGTCTTTAAATCTCCCCATAACAACAAATCCAAGTATTCCACTAGTCTTGTTGACTTATATTTAGCTTTTACTAACTTGTATAAATCTTCCAAATCTTCCCTGCTAAAACTTTTAAGCATATGACTAAAGAGCATGTACAATGAGACTTTCTTATCAGCACTATTATTTGATAATAGCTTTTTGCTTCCTTCTTTAAGAATCTTTCTCCAGCCAACAATTCTTGGAGACTTAACAGCTAAAAGGTATAACATCAATTGTACCCTCTTCTTCATCTGGAATGAAATTCCAACACTGTTTATGCTCTGCTGTTATCTTGTCCTTATCTACTTTGCTTCTTTGAACTTTTCTTAGTATCAAGCTCTTCCACCTGCTCTCATTTTCTTATTCCTTCTACCACCGTGTTCTAAAATCGTTAATGTATTTACCCTTTTAGAATGCTCTGTCAAACATCTCTTGGATAGAATCAAACCCTTTTGACTTCAAATCTTTGAGCTTGTATCCTTCCATGTTCTTTAGTAAGTACACGTATCCTTTCTCTGTGAGCTTGGTGGAGATTTGTTTTCTTTCTCTTCTGAGCTCTTTTAGCTGCAAATTGCTTTCTTATTTTCTCTAAGAGTTGTTGAAACAATGTAGCCTTTTCTGCATCAGACAACTCTTCTTGTTCTTGTGCTTGCAGTCTTTCAGCCAACTGATGATCATCATCAATCTTTGCTTGAATATCATCTAATTCTTCAATCAAAGCAATATTAGCTTCTTTTTCTCTTATCACTTTCTCTCTTTCAAGTCTTTCTTCTTCAAACAAATTAGCTTGTAACTTTAAAGCAACTTCTTCATCAAGCATGATTTGAACTTACTTCTTTATAGGCTTCACAGGTTCTTCTATCATTATTCCTTTACCCTTGTCCTGTGATTGTTGTGAAGAAATTATTATTGTTTTTATTGTTGTAGATGGATCTTGAAAAACAATCCCTTTCACCTTAGGTTTTGAGGTTTTTAATGCTTCAAGTGCTTGAGCCAAAGTATTTTCTTCAGTAGTTATTGCAGCAGTTATAACTTGAGCAGCATCAACTACTTCTTCAACAACATTTTCATTTTGCCCTGCAACAAACACATCCTCACCATTTAAAACATTCACATCAAACATCTCATTATCAACATCATCTTAAACATTAACCCAGGGTAAAGTTGTGTCATCTACCATCAATATCATTAATCCTCCACCCCTGTTTGGATGCATCCCTCACACAAATTTCTTCAACCACCAGAGTGATTTTATCCATAGCAGTTAAACCAACTTTGTTATAATCTCTCAGCTTGGTGAGTTCTTTGAACTTCTTTTCTTTATAAGCTTCTTTGACCCTCCTTTTCAAACTAACAATCTCATTCTATTTGATTTGTCTAGTTTAACTCCAAATCAAGAACTTTGGTTTGTAAAATGGTACATAATGCCATCAATTCATCAAGTTTAAGTCTATCCTCATCACTTCGAAGTGTGTTACCTCTTGCGAGCAGTGAATCATTAGAATGTTTAGATACACTCTCAAACCTAGTTCGAGCAGTAGTATCCCCTATGGTTTCTTGGCACCTAGGACCACCACCTGAAGTAGTTCCTAAGGAACTAGATTCATTAGGTGTTGCCTTGGAGTCGAGTCGATAGTTATGTTACCACTATCCAGTCTCTGCATCTAGCTAGAAGCAGAAGTGGCAGCCCCACCAAACAGTCACCTAACTCCTTATGGACAACCGCATCCCTTCAACATTATCACTAGATCACTCAGCTGAGGTACCTGAGTGTCCTTTCTTTTAGGCTTCCTAGGTTTTTGTGTCTTTTGAGGTTGAGTAGATGATTGAGTAATGGTGGTGTGTGATGGGGATGAGTTGGATTTGCTAAACCTTCACCCAATTCTAATTGGTTTTGTACCACCATTGTTGGAAATAAATGTGTTACTCTACCAGAAAAACCTTTGCCTACCCTTACACATATTCACAAAAATCTTACTTAAGTGTGAAGAGGGGAGCATTATAAATTCTCTTATGAGTTGGCAGCCCATCAAGTTGTTGATTCAAAAATATTTGTACAAACCTTGGATACATCAAAAATTTCCCAGACACATTATCAAAGTTTCTGATCATACCTTCACAAATGAACTTTGAAAAGTTGAATTTCTGATTTGTTGCTAAGCAGATAATAACAGATGTCATAGTGCTACTAAACTCATTCCATGCAGTAGTCTTTGGACTTAGACATTATAGAATAGTATGAATCAGAAATTTCCTTTGTGGAGAGAAGAATGGCTTATAAAAAGTGAGCTTCTGTAAAAGTTTCTCATATCCCATCAATGCAAGTTGTTCAAAAATGGTAGAGTTTGGTAAACAATCAATACCTTTCTCATCTTCTAGTTTAAGATATCTTCTCACAGATGCTTCAGAGATAATTATCTTCTTGCCATCTACTAGGGCATGCAACTGTACTTCCCCATTGATAGTTTTGACCACGCCAGTAGACCAGAATTGTTTAATGCAAGAGATATATATAGTGGGATTAACCGTTAATGCATATCTTATAGGTTGTGCATTCAGAAAATCCACTATTTATTCAAACCCGTCACTTTCTGCGGGTTTAGACAAAAATACGACCATGTTATGAGTATCTACAAACTTTAGGGTCGTCATTTGTGTTGGGTTTTGATGATGGAGGATAAAATTGAGTTAGGGTTTGTGATTAGAGAGTTTACGAAAGTATGAAATTAATTAAATGACTAATTGAAACCCTTAATCAAAGTATTTATGAAAATACCCTCAACAACATTAACTTTCACCTAGCAGTAGTAAATGTATGCCTAGCAGCATTAACTTAGAACCAGCAGTAGTAAGTTATGCCTAGTAGCATTAACTTTGAGTCACCAGCATTAACTCCAATTCCATTCAAAGGTCAATGTAAAAGTCAACGGATATTTTAATTAATATTAATACATTATGAGTACGATTTGAATGATAAATTATGTCGGTTAATATATTATTTTAATTAATAGTTTAAGATCATTGTTTGGTTCTTAAAAACGGGGGAGTCTAAAAAAATAGAGAACTTTAGGTAAAATATTGAGATAAGTTTGGATTGGACGAAAATAGTATATATGCATAAAATATAATTAAGGGTTAAGAGTTTAAAGACGCGCAAGTGGATTTCTCATCACATGTATATATGTATGTATACATATAAAAATATGTATGATTTCGTCGTTACGATGTACGCATCGTTGATCGTATTTAATACGTGTATTATAATAGAGCGACATAATTATAGGGTCGTGGCCGAGATCGTTGCAGATTCGGTTGTGATTTATTTGGATTATTTGATCGTGGTCTTTGATCAAGGTGAGTTTATAGCCCCATGTTTTACTGGTTTTACATATATTTTTGGGGTGAGAACATGCTTGTTTACAAATGCATTTACAGGATTGTTTACAAATTGGTTTACATACTTATTTGCATAGCTCGCTATGGGATACATTATTTGACTTCATTTTTGGTCACAAATGCATACTTTACTTTTGAAATGATTGTCGGATTACGATTTGATTGGCGCCTGCGGGGCCAACAATCATTACTGCCCGGGTGTTCTTGGAGGGAACACCCATGAGGGGAACACATTATTTTAAATCACTGCCCGGATTGGGTACATACAAGTCTACGTCACAGCGTCATGAACTGTAAATCACTTGGAGGGTGAGCGCGAATGTTATGAAGAGAAATCTTTGGGTCGTGGATCCCTGTTCGGGGTGATTAGCTATCGCAGGTAACGAACTTTATAGCGTGATGTGCCACGCGAATATATAAAATAGATTCTATTCGGGATTGACAAACTCCCTGTTCGCGTTGTGATAGGCTATCACTGGCGGAAAACGAAGTTATAACATGTCGGATCACGTTGGGACTACAGGGCCCCCCGACAAATACATAATTGGTACTTTTGGTGACATTAAATTGGTCATGCATTCTTTATAAATCTTTGGGATCAGATTGGTACTTTTGATGACATAAAATGTATCGTGCATTCTTTATAAATCTTTGGGATAAGATTGGTACTTTTGGTGACATAAAATGTGTCGTGCATTCTTTATAAATCTTTAGGATTTTTACATGGTACTGTGATGATACAGTAGACAAATACATTCAGTTGAAACTTACATTCATATTTAAACGAATCTATGAACTCACCAATTTAATATGTAGCAATTTTATGCCATGTTTTTCTTACGTGATATTGGATGCTTGGATTATTTGATGATGCATTTGAGTCTTACATTCAAGTTTTTCATATGCGTGATGCAATTATGGGACAACTATTATTTTGATTTCAGAAAATCAACGAGATTGTTTTACAAACGACACTTTTTAGAGGTCGTTCTCTTGTATCTAGCGTTGTGTATTATGAAGTAGCACCCCAAGTGGTATTCCGTTGCATTGTATGATTTTTGGGGGTGTTACAGCTTCCCGCCAAACTAACATCCGTATCTTGAGCAGATTCTGAACGTTGAGTGTAGCTTTGAAACGTTCTATCTACATTGACATTTAGTGCACATGGGAATTTAGTAGAAGAAACAATAACCAGACCATCTATAATTGTTTCTATATTGTTATATGGGACATTCGGTCTTGATTTGATTATCCGTTTGGGGGGGAGGGAAACATGCAAGAGATCATCACAATTCTTCTCAGCATTGCAGGTATACTTCACCAATCATACAAGATGAAGTAGTATAGGACTACTTCCCCCTGGATGTGGGACCTTGATACATCAAAGTATCAAAGTACACGTATTCCCCCATGATGGTTTTGAACTCTCAGAAGCATCATTGACGTGTACGACCATATACTCAAGAAGTTCTTGTCATAAGCAACAATCTTGAAAAGTTATGAAAGACCGTCTACTTTAGTTATGTAAGTTACATGACATACTGAGATATTGACAATACAACTAATGTAATAAAGCGAAAAATTTCCCCGTACAATTGTGATAATAGAAAAATAGGTTTTGTATTTGATGAAAATTCTTGGGTTGTTATATGTTGTGATCACATGGTGAAGTAAACCCGTTATACCAAACTTGAAACTGAAGTAAAATACCCCAAATTTGTTACTTAAGCTTGCACGATTGTTGATTGAAGAACGGTGCAGAAAAGAATCTCTAAGTACCTTATACCCAACATCAAAAGTATAAGAAGTACAACACCTCTTGAAATTATCCACATCGACATCTGCGTGTGACACTGAGTACTACAATGTAACTCCTTTAAGTGATAGTTATCCAGGTCTTCATCCAACCACCCCTTGACTTCTGGAAACTAGATACGTTCAAGTCTTAATCATAACTGTATACGTTCAAGCAAGTCATCAATCGATAGAAAATAGAAGGAAGTATCGATGATGAAATAAGTAGACGCCTTTGTGAAATCCGACTTCAATCTCAAATAAGGGATACCAAATCAACTCCGTGATCACATGTCATCGTAATCCGAATCTCTAGCCGTTTTGTCGTTTAAGTGAATCTTTTCAGGATCGTTTTGGGATTAAGTGTTGTTGTTTGTGTGGTGTGTTGTTATGGTTGATTGTGTCTTATGAGTCTCGATTCTTGATTGTGGTGTTTGTTTGTTGTTCTTGTTTTGATTATAATATTCCCAAATTCGGTCATATGCCCAAAGTCGGTCACATGCCCACCTGATGCGCGGATCTACCTTCGCGGTAAGGTCGAAATTTTTTTTGGGAAATTAGGTTTTTCAAAACATGGGTATTCAATGACAAAAACGCAAATGACTTATAGTCCAAAACGCAACTATCTTTGATCAAAACGCAGTCACTTTTCTTAAGCAAAACGCAGTCACTTTTCTTGATCAAAACGCAATGTATAAAAAATTTGGGCAGAGTAACGTTTAAGACATAAACGCAAGAATGGTTCTATTCAAAACTCACCTGTAACAAAACGCAGACGAGCAAAAACGCAATGAAACTTGGTCAAAATGCAATGATCAAAACGCAATGAACTTGATCAAAACGCAACGAGTCAAAACGCAATGAACTTGATCAAAACGCAACGAGTCAAAACGCAATGAACTTGATCAAAACGCAACGAGTCAAAACGCAATGAACTTGAATCAAAACGCAACGTCTTCAAATCAAAACGCAATGAAGAACACCCCTTCAGTGAGTCAAAACGCAGCCAAGAAAAAAATCATCAAACATTCTTGAAAGCTACGAAATGATGTTAAAACCACCTAGTAATCGATCCAAGGATAGATCTAAGCCCGAAAGTTATAAATCGAATCTTTAACACTTATTAAACCACAAAAAAGAATCAAATCTTGATTTTCTTGGTGTATTTTTCGAACTCAAAAAAATAAACAAACCAACCCACGAATTTGAGCTTATTTAACCACAATAATCAGCCAGTAGATAAACATCACGATCCCCTTTCTATGCTCTGTGCAAATGTTAACGAGATTCACCCTTAAAACACAAGATCCGAAGGCTTGGTAAAATGGAAAAGAAAAGTATCCATATTATTAGAGAGAAAAAGATATGATATGGGAAGATGTGTGTTTTGAGAGAAAACACACACTTACACACTTTACAAATGTGAGCTTCACCCCTCCATGGAAGTATGGAGGGGGTATTTATAGTCCTAGTGACACACAACTATTGTATCTAGTTTATTAGTCCCCTATCTGTCACTCTATAAATAACTAAAGTAATTCCGCTGTTTTGTAACCATATTTTAAGGCTAACATAACTCACTATCTCTCAATTCTTTTACTCACATGTACACTTTGTCTGTTTTTATATCACACAGCTCTCTTTCTGTTTTTATGCTCACTTTTTCTCTTAATTCTTTTTCTTACTAAAACACCCTGTCTGTTTTTTATCTACACATTCTCTCTTTCCTTTTTTATATCTCACCAAACTCTCTTAATTCTTTACTCATCAAAACTCTCGTCCATTTTCCCTCTAATAACCAGCTTTCCATTATCAATCCTAACACATGTTCCTTTGCTTTTTCGTGCAAAATGTTAGTCTAAAAAAAAACCAAGAAAACACAGCATAGCTATATTCAACTATTATCACAATATGATTTAAACCTAACAGATATTAAGTATTAACTTAGCAGTATTAACTCAACAGTATAAAAGTTGGTAATCCAGCATGCAATAATTTATACTTAGCACGAAACTTTTAATGACTTGAATAACAGATAATTCATACAAAACTCTACAAAAACATAAAGAGAATATAAGATTTTAGGATTTTAAATTCCAATACTAGAAAATCAAGATATAGAAACTTACTTACATCAAAAGCTTTTGTAAGTAAATCTTCATTCTTGTCAATATGGATTTTTAACCCATTTAATCAACATCTTTTTCCATTACAATCCCTAATAAAATATAGTCTAATCTCAATATGCTATTTGTTTTTTAATGAAAAACAAGATTTTTTAATTATGCAAAAGTACTGTTATTGCCGAATTAAAGATTACTTGAAATTGCAATAAAATTGTACCCATAATTAAGTAGTTGATTCTGAATCCAAAGCACTTGTCCACAACAACTTGAAGCAACCACATATTCATCTTCTGTGTGAAATTTGACAACCACGACTGTTCTTCATCTTGCTCACTAGCCATGATATTAATCAACTTCCCAAAGTATAACAACCTCCTGTTGTATACTTCTTATCCAAGCTTGCTCCAGCATAATCACTATCAGTGTATGCTACCAAATCAAAAGGAGAATCTTTTGTATACCAAAGGCCTAATTTTAGTTGACCTTTTAAGTACTTAAAAATCCTTTTCACAGCATGAAGATGTGAAACTTTTGGATTGACTTGGTATCTAGCACATGCACACAATGCAAACATGATGTCAGGTCTTGAAGATGTAAGATACATCAATGAACCAATCATTGAGCTATACATATGAACATCCACTTCTTAACCATCTTCATCCTTGAGCAGAGGCTTTTGAGTTTCCATTGGTGTGCTTGCAGTCTTGACTTCTGTAAACCCAAATTTCTTTAAAACTTCAACAACATATTTATCTTAACTAATAAATATGCCATCCTTCTTCTGCTGCACTTGTAATCCCAAGAAGAATGTAAGTTCTCCCATAGAACTCATCTGAAATTTCTCATGCATCAACTTCTCAAATGAATTGCATAGCTCCTTTTTTTGTTGAACCAAAGATGATATCATTCATATAAACTTAGACCAATAAAATATCACCTTTGTGCCTTTTGATGAATAAGGTCTTGTTAATTTTCCCTCTTTGAGACCTATTGTCCAATAGATATGTTGATAAGGTTTCATACCAAGCTCTATGAGCTTAATGTAGTTCATACAGTGTTTTTTCAATCTTGTATACTCTATCAGGAAAGTCTAGATCTTCAAATCCTGGTGGTTGACATACATATACCTCTTCTTCAATCTTCCCATAGAGAAAAGCACTTTTTACATCCATTTGATACACCACAAAATCTTTAAATGAAGCATAAGCTAAAAATAGCCTAATTGCTTTAATTCTTGCAACAGGGGCGAAGACTTCATCATCCCTTCTTCTTGTGTGTATCCTTGAGCAACCAATCTTGCTTTATTTCTTATCACAATTCCCCTTTCATCCTTTTTATTCCTGAAAACCCATTTAGAGCATATAGCCCTTTTTCCATATGGTAAATCCACTAAAGTCTAAACTTCTTGTAACTTGAATTATAGAAGCTCTTCCTGTATAGCCTCTATCCAGCTTGGATCCTTTA
>BQNB010018414.1:30766-68327 GCA_026074375.1 Tanacetum coccineum | reverse complement strand
TCATTTCCACAAGTACCATGATTCATCACTCATGTACTTTCATCTCATACACATATAAAACACATAATGACACACATAAACTAAATTATGCATGCTTTAACTAACCTGCTAAAATATCATTTGTCACAGTATCCCCTCCTTTAGGAAATCTTGTCCTGAGATTTTAACCATTAGTCTCGACAATAGCATTCTTAAACAACTGGGGATACTTAGCCTTCATATGATCCTCACGTTCCCAGGTAAACTCTGGTCCATGCTTGGAATTCCATCGCACTTTCACAATAGGTATTTTACTAGGCTTAAGAGTTTTGAACTCACGATCCATAATCTCTAAAGGCTCTTCTACAAAACGTAAGGTCTTATCTACTTTAATCTCATCTAACAGCACATGCAAATTTGCATCAGCTAAACACTTCTTTAGATTCGACACATGAAATGTGTCATGCACACTACTCAATTCTTTAGGTAATCTCAACCTATATGCCACAGGACCAATTCTCTCGAGGATCTCGAAAGGTCCTACAAATCTTGGAGCTAACTTTCCTTTCTTTCCAAACCGCACTACACCTTTCCAAGGTGAGACTTTCAATATTACATGATCACCAACTTGAAACTCTAAAGGTTTCCTTCTATTATATGCGTAGCTCTTCTGACGATCTCTAGCAGCTTTAAGCCTATCTCTAATCACAACCACTTTATCAGTTGTTTCTTGCACCAACTCCGGTCAAATTAATCCGCTATCTCCTATCTCAGCCCACAATACCGGTGACCTACACTTCCTTCCATACAATGCCTCAAAAGGAGCACAATGAATGCTCGAATGATAGCTATTGTGTAACACCCCCATTTTGACAAATATAGCAGCGGAGGCTAATCTGGAGTTTTACTTCATAGTACAATAGTCATAATCATAGAAAACGACTCAAAAGAGACGTTTTGGAAAAATTTAGTTATCATTCAATATAATATCAGAGTTTTACAAACGAGAGGTCCCACAATCTAGAACATAAAGTTTGAATGATAACAGTTTTAGCCATCTTCAAGTCCGTGCCACTCCGTGCCATAAGTTGCTCAATTACCTGAGATAAACATGCTAAAAAGTCAACACAAAGGTTGAGTGAAATTCATAGGTTTTTGATAAACAGTTTGAGTACAAGTTCAGTAGTGGGTTACGTTGTTATACACCCATATGAAAAACAGTATTATTGCCTTAAGCTCATGACACCGAAACCTTGGGATAATCAATAATCACAAGTAATTGCCCCAACGGGTGCCTTTGCCAAAACACCCGCATAGTTATTTCTAATGAAGTGCTATTGGTTACCGAAAGTATAGGTACACCAACGGGGAGTCCAGTCCTAAATAGATCTATTCACAACATTCGCGCTCACTCCGTAGAGTAATTAACGGTTCATGATAATGGGGTCTTAATGGCAAAAGTAGGGACTTAGGCAATAATGTATCAGGATAGCATACAGTTGGAAAAACACTTGCATTCAGAGTTTAAGCATGTATCCCCCTCGCGGGTTTATAAAACAATTAAAAGATTGAATGCGAGGCTATGAACTCACCTTAACAGTACAAGGAAATCTGATTGATGGCAAAAGTATATGAAATGAAAGTAACGGCTTCGTCACGCAACCTGGGGTAATATGTCAAGTCTTAGTTTGATTGGATATGTTTTATGTCATAATGAAATATCATTTTGATTGGATTTATTATGGAAGTATCGTATCACTGTTCGGGCCATCATAATTCAGAGGTCATGTAGTAAACGTTTGAGGAGCCAGGACACTTTAAATCGTAAATCCAGCAAACTCGTCAAAACGTATACCCAAATGAAACCCCTTACATGAAGCTCCCTAGTAATGTGATACATTATAGTTTTAAGTTTCTTTAAAAGCTAGAATAATTTATATATATATTTTTATAATTAATATAAAAATATAATATTTTATAAGTTTGCAAAATTGGCAATATATACTCTTGGTTTATAAACTTTTACAAGTTTAGTCCTTTATATAAAAAGTGTATATATACTAAACCTTTAACTTTGAAACTTGGCAAAATAGGTCATTTTCAGCCCCTTTAGTTATAAATTTCAGAAAGTTACAATATATACCCCTTGCATGGAATACTTTTGCAAAGCAAGTCCAAAAAGCCATGCAAGCTTATTTTAAGGTTCCAAATGATATTTGCAGGTTATAGCTTATTAAAATAAGCTAAAATAAGATGTTCTAACGTAACAAAAGTTTAGAAAAAGGATTCGTTAGCTAGAAAATCAAAACGGGTCATTTTTAAGGTTTTTATCAAATACACATGGGTTTGATGATTCAAAGCTTCAAACAAGAGTTTATACATGATCTTAAGAGTATTATGAACATTTTAATACAAAATATAAGCTTATGGAACAAGATCTTAGGCTTACTTGAGCTAAAATGGGTCGAAGTAGGGTTTTCGGGTTTGTACACCTAGAAATGGCTTCAAGACTTCGTTTTTCTTGCTTCTTGGCTAATATTCTGAGCTTAAGGACTTCTCTTAATCTTCTATTGATGCTATGGAAGGCTAGAGATCCATTTGAGGGTATGAGATGAGATGTGTGGGATGAATTTGAAAGGGGTGTATGGTTCAGCTATATATAGGGGTAAAAACACTTGGTGGCCAAGTTTTCTTAGCATCTAAGGGCTTGATAAGTGTCTAATCTAGCTGAGGTGAGTATTGAGGGCTAGTATGATGAGTCTTATAGGCTAGAAACTAGATATGAAGTGTTGGAAGGGTGTTTGTGGCCACGGCAAGAAAAGAAAGACTAGGAAGTGATAGAGGTGCTTGTAAGCTACTTGGTTGCTTTCTTGGTGATGTCATAGAGGTGCTTGAGGTGATTGGTTGCTAGCTTGGGTGTAAAATGGGTCAAAAAGGAAAAAAAAGGTGATGGGTTCATTTTATTTTGGTTAAGTTAGGTTTTTAAGTTCTAGTTAGTTAGGTTAGAATAGATTAAGTTTAGGATTAGTGTTAGGATTTTGTTAATGTTTAGATTAGGATTTAGGGCTTAAGTTTTAGGTGTTGGTTTATTTTAAGGTTTAAGTGTAACTAGGTTTAGGGTTTTGTTTATGGTTAGGATTTTAAAACATGGATTATGGTTTAATAGGGATAATTAGGGGTTCGAGGCATGATTTAAGGACTTGTACCTTGTGCTAAAGTGTGTAAAGTTTAAATATGGGTTATGAGCTTAACTTGACCTAATTAAGTTTTTAGGTATTATTGACTTATACATTGAGCTTAAATAAGTTATACATTGACTTGGAGGGAAAATATGATTCAAATATGGTGCATTGTACACTTGTACATATGTTTGAAGGTTTCCACATTGATTTTATATGTATACATTACATATAGTTAGGGTTTTGGTATAAACGTTTAACGTTTAAAGCTTGTTTTGATATAACATTGTTAAATGAATAACGTTTTTGGTAAAAATGATATTAAGGCATAGACTTGACATATTTAGGATGTTTACATGATATAAACATAGATATAGATGGCATAGGTAGGTTGTGTGAGCTCGTTTAGTTTGCTATGTAAATAATGTAATAAAGCGAAAAATTTCCCCATACAAAGGTGATCATAATAAAATAGGTAGATATTACATTGATGAAAATTTTGGGTTGTTATAAACTATGATATGGTATATGCTAAAAAAGACACGTGTTGAACTTATCCGGGCATGCTGAAGCCCTAGTCAACACACCTTTTGCTCAAGGACTCATCTTGGAGAATTATCACGAGCAAAACATCAGGGAGTTTTCTGTTCTAATTCTTTTCCTTTATTATTTCATTTTTTTATCTATACAATGAGGACGTTGTATAATTTAAGTGGGGGTGGAGAATTAGAACGTACTTGTCTTCTTTTTTATAAATTAACATGCAAAGTGCTTAAAAATTGTCAAAATTTAAATTTTTTTCCAGCATAACTTTGTAAAAATCACTAGTTACATTACCTGGCGCACTATAACCCTTTATACATATTGTGAGAATTAAGCCTATTTCATTTCCAACTGCCTACTAAATTCCATAAATTTATAAGTATGCTGGTGATGTAGTAGACTTTAGAACTTTGCCTGGTATATCACTCGAGACCGCCATGATTAGTACTATGAATTTAGATGGAAGAACTTGTTCAACTAATAAATTTCTAGGATTAAACCACATAGCCTACATGTCGTAAAAATAACTAACTTCACTGGTTAGTTAACTCCCAAGTAACCCTTGATTACTCTCATTTTTAGAGTAAAATCCCCTAGAACAACCTGTTGAGTCATTCCTTTCTTTTTGTGCAGCATATTATATGTTTCTGTTATCCCAAAAGCTTAATCCATTTCACAATAATAAGCTATACCAATAAGCAAAATAGTAGAAAAGAGATAAGGAATGTTGAAAGATTATTAGAGAGGAATAAAGAGGTGGAAGATTACACACACACTCAAAATGAGAAAAATGGCAACCAACACCCTCTCCATGTGTGGAGAGGGTTCTATTTATACCCTTGAGCCATGAGTGGCTTATGGGCTTTCTAACTTGGGCCGGGCTGGCTTTGCGTGGGCTTTGAGCCCGAAACACACAATATTAGATTTACAATCCAAGCCCTTGAACCCGACTAGCCTATTACAATACAGACCAAGTACGACCTAAGTAAGACCGATAACTTTCTTGTTCGACTTATAGAAAATAGGCTAACAATCGCCCCCAAGGTGGAGGTCTCTTTCTTCAACTCCTCCATACCAACGATGACGTTGATGCGACGGTGGACGTTTTTGCTTTTGGCCTTGATTTGTCTTGTCTTATTGAAATGGCTTTTGTTCATATCATGCTTTGTGATCTTGATTTTTGAGCCTTTTATCTTTTACTTTGAGTTCTTGAATCGGTAGCTTCATCAACTCCTGACATGAATCATCTTGATTATGACTTCCTGATCAACTTGTGACTCTTGACCATACATGCTCATACTTGTACATTCTTATTGACATAGTGATTATAATTCCGAACAATCTTCCCCCAATTGATGATTCATAAGTGACTTTGAGCTCTTTTGATATGGGGAAGATTAGAATCAACTATCTTGACGTTAATGATTGACTAAAGCTTGAGTAGGACTTGTGGTTTATGATCCGACTATCACTGGAAGGAGGCTGCACACCATCGCTAAACCTGAAATAAGACAGTTAGCAATAAAAGATGATAATGGGCTTTTGTCCATTCTCTGACTTCGGTTGCATTAACCTCCGGTTTCCATTATAGTATCCAATACTATAAGCCTGTGATCAGGTAGATTCAAAGATCTCCTTAACAGGTTGCCAGCTCTAAAGGCGTAGGAGTCTTCTAACACAGATGTATTAGGTTCACATGCTGCTAGTTCTCATTACCGGAACGTCCACAAAGCAGACACATGTAAGTGTGAATCAAATAGTTACTATCTATCCTGATTAAGTCGTCAATATCTGTACTGGACCAACCATTGATATCAAGTTATCACATTCGATCATATGGGGGGGGGGGAAAAATCTTGCAAGTCACCGACCAAGAGCTTGTTTGATGTTGGGCTCAAGCAGGAGTTCCATCTTCACTGGTGAATCACGTAAGTAATCACACAGAATGTTCTGGCAAGATCTCAAGGATAATGCGTAGGACTCTTGTTACAACTTGGAACTTTAGTGGTGTTCAACCGAAGTTATTTTGACATGTGTCCTAAGAATTTTATACTTTGATCTCTTCTGGTCTCAACTCGTTTTGTGCACTTTGGTTTCGTAAAACGAGGCTGAGCAGACTGCCACCTAATCAATATCAACAATCTCGAGAGTGAGATGGTCAATAGATAACGAGTGTATCCCGTGGACAAATGATACAAGTTTCTTTTGAGAAAACCCGAATGGCTGGGAAGGTTTTGCATTGCATCACTGGTCCATGATGTCATCTTCAATATCAACAATCAGCATTGTGATTTTGATAATTATGAATTGGACCCGTTTCTGCCTCAGGTGTAAGAGGGCTTCTTTCTTTTCACCCTGTAACCATACATTTCTTTTTCATTCTTCAACCCTGCAATGCTACCAAGACGTCATTACTAACACCTTGTTTTGATTGTTCCATGTGTTACTCAATCTTAGTCCGGCAATTTTTTCCCTATACACATCATCTCCAATCATACCTAGGAGTGCATTTCTAACTATGGAGTGCCCTTGGGGTAGATTCCCTCGTTCTGTTGATCGTAGAACTTATACCTACCTCTAACCACCTTATTATGACTTCAAATCGTCGGGAAATTATAGGTTGTTGGGTATGAAGATCGACCATAAACCATTTTCTGACATTTTTATTTTAAACAAATACTCCCTCTATCTATATATAGGGGCCCCTACACATGTGCTCCGAGATTCGAAATTGTTTAGCACATGAAGGAAAGAGTTGCACTTAGAGTCTTAAAGATCACATTCTTCTATATCATATTTTAATCACATTTTCTCCCCTTATTTTAAATAATAAAACACTTAGTATTTGAAATACCAATTGATTAAAATTTGACATGAAAAATTCCATGGGGAGAAAAATTATACCATGATATTGCATGAATTCAGATTCCAACAGCTCCCCTTCAACAGTATATGTGGGATACCAATATTTATTAAAACTTGACATTGGAATGAAAAATTGATATGACACCACAAAATGTTGAAGACGGAGTGAGATGCCTTAGTGAACAATGTATATTAATAATTGACATTATAAGTTTCCACATTTTTATTTCACAAAATGTGTTTGGATACATAAAATTGACATTTATGAGATGTACCCAACACATTAAAAGGCTTTGTTTTAAAAAGCTCCCCCTCAGAAATTGATTCACATAAAATGACATTCTACGAACTACAATTCTTTGAAAATTATTCGAGGAAGGGAGTGTTGAACACACAATTTTAACAAATACCACTTTTTATGGAAAAAGACCACAAATTATATTGTAGACAATTTTGACATTGAAAGTTCTTTTTGAAAAATTGTGTTCAACGATTTTAAAAACATGATAGAAGACGCTCTTTCTATTTTAGAAGTAACGCACTGAGGCCTACACTTCCTGTTACATTCGGGACCGAGTTGCACTGAAATGTACAGAAGTCAATTGAGAAACATTTAGAAAGGACATGTTTTGAAAGCATTTAAAACCTGGTCCGACTTCTTCATTTACACGCCCGTGTCGATGTTAATCAACATTTCTAGGTACGTAAATGTTATCGATTCCAAGAGACATGTCGAGAAGATTCTTTTTGGTATTTTTGAAATTTTCTGATTTTGTATTTTGTTTTTCTAGGTTTTATATTTTTCTATTTTCTTTTTGTTGGTTTTATATTTTTGTATTTTCTTTTTCAAAAATTTTTATAAATCAAAAATAAAGAGAGAATAAAAATATTTACAAATTGATGTTTGATGGATCAAGCAGATTCAATTGCCAGAACCTCCAGTTCATCTGGAGTCAAACATCTCATACCGAGTCCTACCAGAGACTAAAACCTATCTTCCGAAAGGCTTTAGTAACAATCAGCTAACTGGTATTCAGTTCCGACAAAGAATAATTCAACAATACCCTTTTCAACCTGTTCCTTTATGAAGTGATATCTGACATTGATGTGCTTGGTACGGGAATGCTGGACTGGATTGCACGAGATGGCTATGGCTGCCTTTGAGTCACAATACATAGGTATTTTATCAAAGTGGAAGCCATAATCTGTGAGCTGAGTTCTCAACCATAGAACTTGTGCGCAGCACGCAGATAAAGACACATACTCGGCTTCTGCTGAAGACATTAAGGTGCAGTCCTGCTTTTTGGATGACCAGCTGACTAACTTATCACCACCTAGAAATTGTATGCCACCAGATGTACTCTTACGTGAATCGAGACAGCCCGCGTGTCAATCTAAAAAGCATTTAGTTTCGAAAACCGTGTCCGTCGTGATACCAGAGACCCACTGTTAATGGATCTTTAAGGTACCGAAAGATCCGTTTAACCCAGTGAGATGTCTTATCGGTTTTCGCTTTGATAGCGAGCACAATAACAAGTTGCAAGCACAATATCTGGTCTACTTGCTGATAGGTTACATGAGTGCCTCCGACTATACTACGAATTTCGTCTGGTCGACCGGGGGAGTACCACTCAAGTCAGCCATCAGTGTTTTGTAGCCATTGGTGTACCAATGCTATGACATCTTGTCATACCATGCTTTTAAGTATCTCGTGAGCTTACTTAGCTTGGTTGATGAAGATACCTCATGGGGATTGGTGGATTTGAAGTCCTAAAAAGAATTTCATTTCCCCCATCATAGACATATCACACTTGCTGTGCATTAGTTTTTCCAATCGTTTTGACATTTTGGTTCGTAGAACAAAAATTATGTCATCAACTAAATTTGCACAAGCAGTAAGTCTCCCCATGTTTAGTAATGAACAGAGTTGGATCAATAGAACCTTTGGAAAATCCTTTGGATACCAGGAAGTTAGAGAGTTCATCATCCCACGCCCTTGGAGCTTGTTTTGAGACCATCTAATGCTTCTTGAGACAGGAAATCTTTGTCAGGAGATAGGGGTTCCAACAAAACCAATCTGGTTGGTTACGTACACTTCTTCCTTCAGAAGGTCCGTAAAGAAAGGTTGTTTAAACGTCCAGTTGGTACACTGTAAATGATTTGTTGTGCAGCATACGCATAACAGTCGTACACCTCCAACCGAGCAACAGGTGAAAATGACTCTTCGAAATCCATTCCTTTCCTTTTGACATATCCGCCTTAGCCACAAGACAGATTTGTTGCCGAATGATAGTATTTTCCTCATCACGTTTTGTTTGTCAGAGCCACTTTAAGTTAATGACATTTTGGCAAAGCGTCATGTCTACTACTTCCCAGTACACGAGTCATCAAACTGATGAAGATTTTCCTGCATTGCTTCAACCCATGCCGAATCAGCCATGGCTTCTTTGATGTTTTTCAGTTCGATTCGACTCACGGTGAGTGCGAACATACACATCTCGCCATCTGTTTCTAGCTGACTCTGTTCTAACTGATTGAGAGAGGATTTCCATGACTTGTTCTAAGATGATCCTTTGCCAACGTTGTGCAGAAAGGATGTGTTGATAGAAAGTATGGATGTTTTGACGACTCAACATGACCGAAGATGTCTCCCCTTGATCTTGTACGGTGTACTAATTGTCGTCAACTTGTGCATATTCGGTATTAGTTTCTGCTTGAATAATGTTCTCAGGGGCAGTGATAGTTGGTACTTGAGTTGGTCCTTGATTTGTAGTTTGAGGTGTTGTATGAATGTTCAATGAAGGTTCAACTGCAACAACGGTTGTTGTAGAAAAGTGAGTTATGTTCTGATGTTGATGTTTATCAGGAGCATCAGCAGCATGTACAACGGAAGACTTTGACACAACTAGAGTAGTTCCATTGAGTAATTCATCGAACATCGGACTAAATAGCAAATCCATCTCATTTAACGTTGTTATTGTCTCAGCTGTTTGAGTAACATTTTCTTGACTTTGGGGATCAGGACTTAAACTGTCTTGTTCAAGTACCGTTGTCGAACATTGTGGAACGGGGTCAGAACTGACGTGATCTGACGCCATCTGAGGCAATTCGTCAAAGTTAACATGAATGGTTTCAACTATTATTCTTGTTCTCTTGTTAAATACCCTGTAAGCTCTTGACTGAGTAGAATACCCTACAAAAATACATGCATCACCTTTTTCCTTCATTTTATCAAGATTTTCACCATCTCTGACGATGTAACAAAGAGAGCCAAAAATGTGAAAGAACTTAACTGACGGTTTTCGACCATTGATGATGTGGTAAGGTGTTTTCTCATGTCGAGGAATTACAAGTGAACGGTTTTGAGTAAAACATGTTGTTGCAATTGCTTCAGCCCAGAAGAACAAGGGAACTTTAGCGGCGCTTAGCATTGTTCGAGCAGCCTCAACAAGAGTACGGTTCCGTCTTTCAACAACGCCGTTTTGTTCAGGTGTTCGAGCAGTTGATGTTTCGTGTCTTATACCTTCTTTTGCAAAGTATGCATGAAGAGTTTTATTCAGAAATTATGTGCCTTTGTCAGTTCGAACTGTTCTAACTTGAGCATGAAGTCCTCTTTGGACAAGTGTGAGGAAATCAATGAGAACTGCAGGTGTTTCGTCTTTAGACCTCAAGAAGTGAGTCCAAGTGTATCTGGAGTAGTCATCAACAATTACGAGAACATATTTCTTTCCATTAATGCTTTCTACCCGCATAGGACCACATAAGTCCATGTGTAGAAGTTGTAACCGTCTTTTGGAACTCGGGGTAGTCTTAGTGTGAAAAGACTTTCTTTTAGCTTTCCCCAACTCACAAGAAGAACAAAGATGATCTTTGACGAATTTTAATTTTGGAAGGCCAGTGACAATATTATTCTTCGAAAGCAAGTTAATGGTGTCGAAGTTTAGATGAGAGAGACGACGATGCCATAACCATGCTTGAGACGATGTTGCTTTAGCCATTAAGCAAATTGGATTGGGAGAAGTTGAGTCTTGAAGAGAAATGGAATACAAATCTGTGCCACGAGAACCTGTGAGAAGATCATTTCCCTTCAAATCACGGATGTAACAGGTAGACTTCCGAAAAGCAACTTCCAAATCCGCATCACAAAATTGACCAACGGAGAATAAATTGTGATTAAGCCCTTCGACGTAATAAACCCTTTTGATAGTAATCGTTCCTTGAACCAGATCTCCATAGCCAAGAATTGGTGCGATTTGATCATTTCCAAACTTCACCGTGCCCAGAAATTTCTCCACAAAATTAGTTAGAAGCTTGAGATTTCCGGTCATGTGCTTTGAGCACCCAGAGTCTACGATGAATAGAACTATCTCGACGAGCTGCAAAAGAATTAGAAGACAATGGAGTATTGGACACAGTGGAGCACCTAGGAGTCTTATGTTCCAAAATATTAGCAGTTCTAGATGCATTTCCTAGAGGCATACTAACGTTTGGATTAACATTTCCTTTTTCAGACTTAGGTTTCCATTTGTATCCAGATGGTGTATACTTAGGATACCACCAACTGCATGTCTTACTAACTTGCTCATATAACTTCCTAGTTATGTTTCTAGATTTCTTGACAGTGGAGTCTGTTGCAACGGTTTTCTTACTGGATGTTGCAACAGATTTGTTCACATCATGCTTGGGTTCTGTAGTCCTAACAGGCACAGCCATTGGTTGTCTAGTCCTAGAATTCACGCCATTGATATAATGTAGAACACACAAATCATGATTGTCATTCAGCACACACTTTCCACAAGTAACACAGACAAAGTTAACATTCGAGGTCTTAGCATTCAAACTGTCATTACACGCAGTTACAGACGTTTTATTATTTGAAAACTTAAACTTCCTACGGTGGTCTTCTACTTCTTGCTTCTTCCCTTGACTATTGTTAGACATGACTCTATCTTCCAGATGATTGCTCTTAAGCTGTGGTCTGCTAACACTAGTATTGGGAATTACTCCTGTAGAGAAAGACACACGTTTGTTAGGTTTCCTAATGTCTTGATGCAACTGAGGTGTTCTAGTTTGATTAGGCTTTGTGTGCACTTTATACATTCCTGGTGCAATCACATTTGTGTTCTTGACAATTGGCAACATATTCTGAGGCAAAATCTGTGCAGTGACTGGTTTTGAAAAATCATTAGACACATTTTGTGTGGTAACTGGCTTTGACTTTGAGAAATCTTTCTTTGCAAGAGAATCTGAAAAAATAGCTGGTTTACCTAAAATGGATTGTCTTTGACTTTTAAAAGCATTCGGTTGTCGAATAACCGATGATTTTTCAAACTTAGTTTCCACAGATTTTCCTTTCATCTTTTCTATGAGTTTCTTCAACTCACTTATTGCAATTCCTTTGTCTTGTAATTGAGCTTTCAAGTCTTGAATTTCAAAATACTGTTCACGTTCTTTCAGAAATACGTTTGACTGATTTTCTTTGAAAGATTTGTCATTTTTTATCTTTTCTTTACACTGTTGTAAATCAAGTTCAAGATTAATCGCATGTTTCTGAAGTGATTCAAAACTCTTTGACATTGTTCTACTCTTTGAAAGCTCTTTTTCAAGACGTTCACACTTTTCCAAGGTTTCTCCGTAATCACATTGCAAATCAGTGAATTCATCTAAATCAGTGTATATACCAAGTATTGCATTCATGTGATCAGCATAGTAATATTCCCTTGAAAGTCGGTCGATTTCATTCAAAAACTGTGTTTTTTGAGTTTCCAGTTGAGATTTGAGAGTGTCTACTTCATGTTCAAGAGAATTAAAGTATCTCAAATCAGCAACCATTTCCTCTTTCAAACACAAGTGAAATTGTTCTAAGTCCGCATTAAGTTTGCTAATTTGGGGGCCAAAATTTCCTTCTATTGTGTTTTGAATGAAAGGATCGATGTTACCAAAATATGTTCTTTTGGCAATTGTTTGTTTGCAACGTTCCACTCCATCAAAAATTGTGTCAACACTCTTTTTAATCTTGAAAAGTTCTTTAGAGCTTTTACACTTTTGATCCCAAGGAATGGTATCATCCATTCGTTTTTCTAACAAAGTTGATTGTTTACAAAAAGACTCTTTGGAAAATTCCTTATTAGAAGATGTATGACTCATCTTTGACGTTTTTGGAAAATAGTGTTGTTCAGCCGACTTTTCCCGTTGTGGAACGAACAAATCATAAAGATTATTCAACTGATCATAATCAAACGGTCTGATTAAATCGCTTAATTTTGATCGACGTTCTTTTTCAAGACGAATCGTTTCGTCAGAATCAGGGGCTAACATTAACGCAAGATTATCATTGTCGAATAACCGATGATTTTTCAAACTTAGTTTCCACAGATTTTCCTTTCATCTTTTCTATGAGTTTCTTCAACTCACATATTGCAATTCCTTTGTCTTGTAATTTAGCTTTCAAGTCTTGAATTTCAAAGTACTGTTCACGTTCTTTCAGAAATATGTTTGACTGATTTTCTTTGAAAGATTTGTCATTTTTTATCTTTTCTTTACACTGTTGTAACTCAAGTTCAAGATTAATCGCATGTTTCTGAAGTGATTCAAAACTCTTTGACATTTTTCTACTCTTTGAAAGCTCTTTTTCAAGACGTTCACATTTTTGCAAGGTTTCTCCGTAATCACATTGCAAATCAGTGAATTCATCTAAATCTGTGTATATTCCAAGTATCGCATTCATGTGATCAGCATAGTAATATTCCCTTGAAAGTCGGTCGATTTCATTCAATAACTGTGTTTTTTGAGTTTCCATTTGAGACTTAAGATTATCAACCTCATCTTCAAGAGAATTAACATATTTCAAATCAGCAACCATTTCCTCTTTCAAACACAAGTGAAATCTTTCTAAATCCACATTGATTTTACTAATTTGGGGGCCAAAATTTCCTTCAATTGTGTTTTGAATGAAAGGATCGATGTTACCAAAATATGTTCTTTTGGCGATTGTTTGTTTGCAACGTTCCACTCCATCAAAAATCGTGCCAACACACTTTTTAATCTTGAAAAGTTCTTTAGAGCTTTGACACTTTTTATCCCAAGGAATGGATTCATCTATTCGTTTCTCTAACAAAGTTGGTTGTTTACGAAAAGACTCTTTGTGGAAATTATTATTTAGTAGTTATTGACTCATCGTGACATTTTTTTGAAAATTGTGTTGCACAGCCGACTTTTCCCGTTGTGGAACGAACAAATCATAAAGATTATTCAATTGAGCATAATCAAACGGTCTGATTAGATCGCTTAATTTTGATCGACGTTTCTTTGTCACGGACGAAACGTTTCGTAGAATCAGTGGTTAACATAACGCAAGATTACAATGAAGCAACCTAATATCATACAGACGAGGAATTCTGCTCTTTGAGCTTTCTGAGAACTCAGGTATTGCAAACTCGTTTTACAATTACGATTATGCATATTTCATTTGTTTTGAACAGATTGGCCGGTTTTATATACAATATCATATCAAAACCTTGACTTTGTTTTCTAAAGACAATGACTTTATCAAGTTCCTTGGTCCTTCACGAGTTTTGTAAAGCTTAATCTGAGCCTCTTTGCTTGTGACATTATGGAGATGGTTTCTTGATGTGCACAAAGCTCCTTTTTCATATCCGAAATCGTTTGATTTAAATCATTTATTTTTTGAGTATATGCATTAGAATATTTTTGCAAAATCGATTTTGTATTACATAAATCCCCTTAAGCTTTTGCACAATGCAATTTCCACCTTTGACGCATAAGATCACATCCTTTATACTTTCATTTCCGCATGTGAAACTTCTAATTTCTTTAAACATTAACTGATTAGTCTTGGACAGTTCATTGTTTGCTTCTTTGAAATGGTTTATTTGATGATTCTAAACTTTTATTTAGTTTTGAAATCCTCAATTTCACCTTTCAATTTATCAACTAACTCCTTTGTTTGATGATACAAAAATTTAGTTCGTTTTTGCTGTCATCAATTTCACATTTAGTTTCAGAATAAAGAAGCAAACAATCACGTTCTTGATCAAGATCATCAGTTTCATCCTGGTCCCATCCTGAGCTCTAACATAACATATATCCCGGAATTCAATAAGGGATATTGGTGTCCCTTGTTCCGCAGATATATGTCATTACTAGAGTTCAGGTTGCTAGGATGTTCATTTTTCATGGCAACAATTATAGTTGTCATTATTGTTTTGTACCTTATGCATTGGCTCATCATCAAAGATTGGTCCAGAAGGTCAACTGAATCTGGAGTAACCTCTTGAATTTTGTTCCATGTACATATAATGGTTAATAATAAAAATGTTAATGCTGTTAGGCCAAATGCAGTACTTAATACTGCTAGGCCAAAAGCAGTTCTAAGTGTTGTTAAGGGAAACAAGAGAAATGCTGTTAAGGCCTCAACATGTTTGGTTTGGAGACCAAAACATAAAGTCTTAGACCATGTATCCAGAAACAATGGTGCGTCAATATCCTTTAAAAGATTTGACTATGTTGATGCACAAGGCAGATCCAAGTTAGTAATGGCTTGGGTCCCCAAAAGAAACTAATTTTCTTATCATTATGTGCAGGGCAATTGACAGCAAGATTTAAAGGATAAAGGAGTGATTAACAATGGATGCTCTAGGCACATGATAGGAAACAGATCCTATCTTATTGATTATGAAGAAATTGATAGAGGATTTGTTGCCTTTGGAGGAAATTCCAAAAGAGGGAAAATTATTGGGAAAGGGAAAATAAGAACTGGTAAATTAGATTGTGAAGATGTGTACTTTGTAAAGGAACTAAAGTTTAACCTTTTCAGTGTATCACAAATGTGTGACAAGAAGAATAGTGTTCTTTTCACTGATACTGCATGTATTGTTCTGTCTCCAGACTTTAAGCTAACTGATGAAAGTCATGTTTTGCTTAAAGTTCCTAGAAAGGATAACATGTATAGTGTTGATTTACAGAATTTTGTTCCTCAAGGAGGTCTAACTTGTGATAGGAGACAGTCTTCAGCTCTTGACTCTGCTTAACAAGTGTCACAAACCTTTGCCATTCTGGTTGTAGTTGAAGTAAGAACTGGACATTGACCTGATGATTAGTAACATTACACTGATTTCGGACAAGCTCATTCATCATCTTGTAAAACCGTGAGTAATACGATTCAAGTGATTCACCATCTCGTGATGTGAATTTTCCAAACTCCCAATATAAATTGGTTTCAAGATCTTGAACATTAATTGATTCACCTTGTTTCAACCTTTCAATGGCTTTCCACATTTCACATGCATTCGGACAAGCATCAACTGTGGAGTAGATATCGTTATCTATCCCTGTCAGAATGATCTGAACGGCTTCAGCTTCAGCATTCATTTGATCTCGTATGTCTTGTGAAACATTCTTATAGTTCTCCATATACCTCTCTATGGTTGTTTCAGAACTTCCTTCAGCAACTGGAACTGTTTTCTCAGCCCATTGATATATGTATGGAGGATTTTGGAGACTATAGTGGATGAGTTCACGGTTAGGTTTGGTGTCAATGTATCTCTTGATTCTGGATTTCCACTGAACGTAATTACCCGGTGCTAACATTGGTGGACGATCTTTGCTACCCGCTTCCATGATAGCATTATGAAGAGCATTCGATGATTGAGTTTGCAAATTGGTATTTGAATTTGACATTGTGATGTTGTGAATGGATATCGGATCTTAAGTAGGTAAAGTGATTGTTGTTGTGGATTGAAATCAATTATCGTTCACGGGATTTTACAAATCTTAGATTTAAACCGAGAGAAGAATCGTATCTTTCACGGGATTTTACAAAATCAAGAAAAAACCGTGAATGATTTGATTTGGAATCAGCGAAAATTCCAAAAAAAACTGAAAAATGTCAATAAATCATGGAAAACGATGTTTTTGGGCTTCGAAAAATCCTTAACCAGCTAAAGGGTGGTTACAGCGTGATCCGTCTCGTTTTTCTCTTCGATTTGAGAGGTCACGGGCCTAAAACGGACTTACGGATCAAAAGTTATGGCTGTTTTACTGAAACCCTTTTCGTCACACAAGTTTTCTAAAAAAAATTTGTTCGGTTGGCTCTCTCTCACTCTAATCTATCTTCTCTATATCATCTAGTTAACTAATTAGAGACAGTACCTGAAAAGATTACATACTGCTACTTAGTGTGGCCTTGCTAATCCACTATTCTCGCTAAGTGTCAAAGGATTCCGCGCTGATGCGGATTCAAACCATCGGGCTAGAGAGGAAAAGAAGGAATGTTGAAGATCCAGGAATAGAAGATAATGAGGTCCAAGTACAGAGGATGAAGAGTTAATCAAAGAAAGGATTCTAGTGTTAAAACGAGCACTAACACTATTATAGTAAATGTTTATTATTGTATGTCAACTATTAATGCTGCTAGGAATATAGGATAATTATGTGATGAAAATAAAGTCCTAGGAAGTGCCGCGAATGATCCAAATACCGGAATTGGAAGATAATTGTTTTATTACAGATGAAAGATGAAGATGGTTGGTGAAAGGCTAACGAAGCATGAACAATTTAGATATAACATTTATGCTGTTAAGTACTATTCCAACAACAAGAAATCATAAAGATCATCTAGATTGAACAAATATTGGAGATTTGAATTTTAGCACCTCGCAACCAAAGGATGACCAAAAGAGTGTGACTAAACATAGCTATTTTAATTTTAGTTTTTTTAGTATAAGCAGAGGACCAACCATTAAAGAAACTTTTAGAATTGTCTGTTTTGCATTTTTCTTATCGACAAGAAGAGCCAAAGAAGGTAATCCAACATAAAAGATCCAAGCGTGGATAAACTCATACAAAGGACTTCTAGTATTACAAGTTATAGACAGGTTTGACTTGAAGATTTACCCTAATGGCAAAGGGCCATTGGTACTAATATGGGTTGTACAGGAACAAAAAGATGATAAAGTTATTATGTATTAAGAATCAGCAAGATTGTTGCACAAGATACACACAAGAAGAAGGAATAGACTATGATTGAAAGTTTGTATGCCCAATATGCCAGAATTGAAGCAATTCACTTTATTCGGAGAGCCTATGCCTCATTTAAGGACTTTGTGTGTGATCAGAAGGATGTCAGAGTGCTTTTTTTCATTATGAATGGTAAGATTGAAAGAGGAAGTCTATGTTGTCAACCAATTACAGATTTGAAATGACCCAGACTATCCTGAACAGATAATCAAATAGAAAAAGGCATCTTATGACTGCATCAAGCACCTAGAGCTGGTATGAAACCTTGTCAACATTATTTTATTAGACAATGGGTTTCAGAGAGGAAAAATATACAAGACTTTATTTATCAGAAGGGACAAAGATGATATTCTGTTAGTTCAAGTGTATGTAGATGATATCATTTTTAGCTCTACAAAGAAGTCATTATGCACTGAATTTGAGAAGATGGTGCATAAGAAGTTTCAAATGAGCTCTATGGGTAAACTCACATTCTTCCTAGGACTGGAAGTGAAGCAGAAGGAAGATGGGATTATTATAAGTCAAGACAAGTATGTGACTGAAATTTTGAATAAATTTGGCTTTAGTGATGTCAAAACAGCAAGCACACCCATGAAAACCCATAAGCCTTTGCTCAAAGATGCAGAAGGTTAAAGATTAAACTGAACACTTGTATAGAGTCTATGATCAATCAATGATGTATCTAACGTCTTTCCAAGGCCTGATATTATGTTTTGCTAATATGTGCTTGTGCAGATTTCAAGTCAATCCAAAAAGTTCACATCTTCAATGGTCATAGCTGTGAACAGGATCTGTATAGAATACTTAAAAGGTCAACCTAAATTAGGCCTTTGGTATTCCAAGGATTCACCTTTTGATTTGGTGGCATATACTGACAATGACTATGCATGAGCAAGCTTAGATAGGAAGTTTACAACAGGAGGTTGTCAATTCCTAGGGTGCAGATTGATCTTATGGCAATGTAAGAAGCAGACTGTGGTTGCTAATTCAACAACTGAAGCTGAGTATATAGCTGCTTCTAATTGCTATGGATAGGTGCTTTGAATTCAAAATTAATTGCTAGATTATGGATATAACTTTATATAGACTAAGATTCATATCGATAATGAGAGTACTATTTGCATAGTAAAGAACCCTGTTCTTACACTCAAGTACAAACACATTGAGATTAGGCTATCACTTTATCAAGATTACTAATAAGCAAGAAGATCACAAAGAATTAGAATGTTATAAATGTGCTCACAAAAGACCATTTGAAGTTAGCAGATTTCAAGTACTGATTGCGAAGTATGAATGCTTAACCTTTAAAGTATTGATTAAGGGGAGGTTAATTATGTTAATGTGCAGCGGATTATACACAAATGATGATTAGAATGGAATGCAAAAGCTGCTAAGCATGGAAATTTGAGTTAGTGCTGGTAACTTCAAGTTTCTGCTGTTAAGTATAATTAGTGCTGCTAGTTATACTTAATACTGCTGAGTTAATACTGTTAGTTATACTTACTACTGCTGGTATAACTAATATTGTGAGAATTAAGAGAGTTGGTTAGAATAAAAACAGAAAGAGAGTTGTGTGACAAAAATAGACAGAGTGAATTGGTGAGAAAAAGAATTGAGAGATATAGTGAGCTAAAAAATAAAAAGAGAGATGTGTGAAACAAAAACAGACAGAGAGAATTACGAGTAAAAAGAATTGAGAGAAATCAAAAATAGACAAAGAGATTTTGTGAGCTAAAATGTTAATTTGATGATGGAAAAGTTGTTTAGAATGAAATTGAAGTTAATGCTAGTGATTCATAGTTAATGCTGCTAGGCATAAAACTTACTACTGCTGGGGAAAGTTAATGCTGCTAGGCATAAACTTACTACTGCTATTGAAAGTTAATGTTGTTAGGCATAAACTTACTACTGTTGTTGAAAGTTAATGCTGATAGGCATAACTTACAACTATTGGTGAACGTTAATGCTGTTGAGGGTAGTTTCATAAATACTTCGATTAAGGGTTTCAATCACTCATTCAATCGATTTCAATCTTTTACATACTCTCTAATCATAAACCCTAACTCAATTTCATCATTTTTCATCAAAACACCAACACAATAACAGAATCTAAAAGATTGCTGATAGTCACAATTTAGTTTGGCATTTGTGGAGAAAACCCTACTGAAAGTGAAGGGTTGAGGAGATAGTAGATTTCTGAATGTGATCCCTAACAAAATATGGCATTAACTGTTAATCCTTACAGTCTATTATTCATGTATTTAATTAGTTCTAGATACATTGTCAAATCAAAAATGGTTAGATGGGAATCAAATTGCAAGCCTATTGAAAAAAAGAAGGGTGACATAACTGAACCTTATAAGGAGAGATCTTCAACAAAAAGAGAAGATGAGGTACTGAATGTCTACCTACTGCTACCATTATTTGAAGTAACTGACAAAGAATAGGGGTATGAAAAACTTACTTAGAAGCCTTACATTTTATAAACATTTCTATTTCTCCTCAATGGACGTTTATTAATTCAAACAAGTTTTGCAATGCCTGTAAGAGTGCTAAAAACTACTGCATGGATACGAATTTAGAATGCACTATGATGCCTCTGCAATAATTAGCTTAGCCACAAACTAAAAATTCAACTTTTCCAAGTATATCTTTGATAGTATGGTAAAGAATGTGGATAGTATGGCACAATTATGGATGTATCCGAGATTCGTGCAAATATTTGTTAATCAACAACTTGGAGATATGTCATATCACAAAAAGATTTATGTTACCCCCTCTCACACAAAGAAAGATTTTGTAACATGAGATGAAGGAAAGGTTTTCTGGAACAATCATACCTTTATTTCAAACAATGATGGTTCAAGCTCAGGAAGAAATGGGTAAAGGTTCAGCTACTCCCACTGATCCCCATCACACACCCACTATTACTCAACCATCTACATCACAACCTTAGAAGAAACAACCTAGGAGGAAACAAAGGAAGGACACTGAAGTTTCTCAAACACTATGCCTACATAACCTATGACTGATGAACTGAAATGGTGGAAAGTGTACATACAACATTCACAATGTAACCACTGCTTATAGTGGGAGATAGTAGCTAAACCATGAACTGATGGAACTTTGTACCAACTTATAAAAGAAGGTTTTCTTGACATTGGAGGAGCTACAAAGACATTATCCAGCACTTGGAGATTAATAGCTTAAAAAGGAGAGTGAAGAAGCTTGAGAAGAAGCAAAAGTCAAAAACTCACAAGTTTAAAAGATTGTACAAGGTTGGTCAAAGTGCTAAAGTTATTTCCTTAGATGATGAAGCTAGTTTGGGTGATCAGGAGGATGCATCCAAATTGGGGAGGAAAATTCTTGATATTGATGCTGATGAAGACATCACTCTGGATAGTACTCATTTGGATATTGATCCTGATATGTTTGGAGTGCATGATCTTCATGGTGATGAGGTGTTTGTAGAAACTCAAGAGCCTGTGATTAATACTGATACAACCACAAGTACAATTCCATTTAGTGCTGCTAGTGCTACAACAACAACTATTGATGAATTGACCCCGCCTCAGACATTAAATAGAAGGGAAATCAAAGCTGCAAAACCAAAGTCAGAGGGGTTATGATTCAAGAGCCAAGTGAAACAACAACTACAAACAAAAGACAACAAACACCCAGCTAGCTGCAATTCCAAACCTCACAGGACAAAGTCAAGGCAAAAATGACTGAGTCTGAGAAGCCTTTGAAGAAGAAGGATCAGATTATGTATGATCAAGATGTTGCTCTAAATCTTCAAGCTTAATTACAAGCTGAATTAGAAGAAGAAAGGCTTGCAAGACAAAAGGAATAAGAAGCCAACATAGCTTTAATTGAATCATAGGATAACACACAAGCAATGATAGAGGCTGATAGGTTATTGGCTGAAAGATTTCAAGCAAGAGAGCAAGAAGAATTAACAAATGAAGAGAAGGCTAGATTGTTTGTAGAACTTTTAGAGAAGAGAAAGAAACACTTTGAAGCATTAAGAGCTCAAAAAAGAGGAACAAGCCACCAACTAAAGCACACAAGAAAAGTACAATGTCAACTTATCTGAAACACATGGCTAGTTACAAGCAGAGTCAATTGAAGAATAAGTCATTTGCAGAAATTCAAAAGTTATTTGATAAAGCCATGACAAGGGTAAACATGTTTGTTGATATGGATACCGAGTTGGTGAGAGAAAGCTCAAAGAAAGATGAAGCATAGATGGCACAAGAGAGTAGTTCTAAAAGAGCAGGTGATGAGTTAGATCAAGAAAAGGCTTAGAAGCAAAAGATAGATGATGATCAAGAAGAAGCTAAGCTGAAAGAGCTTATGGAAGTTATTTCTGATGAAGATGGTGTAGCAATTGATGTTATTCCTTTATCTACGAAACCTCCAAGCATTGTTGAGAGATACAAGACATTAAAAGAAGAAGATCACATTTATCAAATTATAAGAGCTGATGGAAGTTCAAAGAGGTACTCAGCCGTCATTTATATGCTTAAAAACTTTGACAGAGAAGATTTGGAAACTCTATGGAAAATAGTTAAAGCTAGGCATAGGTATACAAGACCAGAAGAGGGCTATGAGAGAGTACTATGGGGTGATCTAAAGACAATGTTTGAACATCATGTAGAAGATCTAGTGTGGAGGTATATACAAGGAAACAATGTGATAGTTTAGAAGCTATTTGATTCATGTGGATACACGTTTGTTGAGGTTTTCAATATGCATCTCTTTATGTTGGTAAGAAAAGATAGCCCTACAAAGCTACAATCACAAATGCTCAATAATAATCTTCAAGCTGATTCATTGGAATGAAATGTGCTATCAACTATCTTAAGCTCAAGGACTAAGTATCTCAAGAATCAATAAAGTATATTGGAAGCATCCCCTCACTAGTGCATGTGGAAGACTTTTAATGAAGAAACTTGATGATTTTGAAGATAAATATCAAGTTTAGGGGAGGATTGTTAGGATTAAAAGACTTCATGATGATCTTAGAGTTACTGCTAGCTCAATTAGTGCTGCTGGTACAAAGTTACAACTGCTTATTTAGAGTTAATGCTGCTGGTACAAAGTTACAACTGCTGAAAGATTACAACTGCTCAAGGATTAAGACTGTTGAAAAGATAAAGATTGATTGGAGATCAAGAATACTTGCGTGATAAGTATGAGTTATCTATAGAAAGGAATCATTATGAATACTTTAAATTATTGTAATAGTATTGTTAATCACCAGTACTCCTTGGGTGTATTAAAAGGATGTCCTAGGGCATAGTATTAGAGATACTTTCCCTGATATTCACAAACAAGTGAGAAATTAGTTGCGGTCACGCTTATTAACAAGAAGAAAACAGTTTGATTTGCTAACACTGTCACATCATCAGGCAACATTCCCAAAGTAACCAACAGACCTATATTGTTTTCTACAAGAGTAAACCCTTCTACTAGTGCTAGCGGATCAAAGCCTTCAGGCAATACAAAGAATGATAGGATTTCGCAAACACCAAGTAGTATTAAGAAGAATAAAGTAGAAGTCCAATCTAGGAAAGTTAAATCTAATTTGAATAAAAGGAACTCTAAATCTAAAAATGTCTGTAATGAACATGTTAAGCATTCTGTTAAAGGTGCCAAGGCTCTTTGTTCTGTATGCAATGAATGTTTGTTTGATGGTAATCATGCTATGTGTTTAATTGATCATGTGAATAGTATGAATGTGCGTGTTAAATCTGTCTTTAAGAAAAATAAAAGCAGAAAAGAATGGAAACCTACTGGTAAAGTGTTTAACTCTGTTGGATATAAATTGAAGCCCACTAGAAGGACTTTCACCTTAGTTGAAAATGCATACCCTTTAACTAGGTTAATCGCCACTAATAAAGAGCCTCATAGGGTTCCCATTCCTCTTGAAGTAGTTTCACCAAAACAAGTAGTAACTAGAGTATATACAAGGAGACCTAAAGTACCTAAGTCTGTTCAAAATAGCAAACCTAAGGTTGCAAAATCTATGACTGCTAACAGAATGAAACTCGGTACATCTTAGGGATCTGATACTTCAGTTTTTCCATCTTCTTCTTCTCTTATCAATTGCAGGTTGTCCAAATTGTTCTGTGGTATTTGGACTCCGGCTGCTCTAAGCACATGACCGGAGATCGCTCTCAGCTCGCCAATTTTGTTCATAAGTTTCTCAGTACAGTTAAATTTGTTAATGACCAAGTTGCGAAGATTATAGGATATGGTGATTATCAGATTGGAAACGTCATAATTTCAAGGGTTTATTATGTGGAAGGAGTAGGACACAATCTATTCTCAGTCGGTCAATTCTGTGACTCAGATCTTGAAGTAGCTTTTTGAATACAAACATGTTTTGTTCGTAATCTGGAAGGTGTTGATTTACTCTCAAGACCTTGAGGAACTAATCTGTACTCTATGTCCATTGGGGATATGATGGCGTCTTCTCCTATATGTCTCTTGTCAAAAACCATAAAGACTAAGTCATGGTTATGGCATCGTTGTCTGTCTCATCTGAATTTTGGTGCTATTAATCACTTGACCAGACATGGTCTAGTACATGGTCTTCCTAAACTTAAAATTGAAAAGGTTCATTTTTGTTCTGCATGTTCCATGGGAAAAAGCAAGAAACAATCACATAAACCTAAATCTGAAGACACCAATCAAGAAAAATTATATCTTCTACACATGGATCTTTGTGAGCCTATGCGTGTTGCAAGCGTAAATAGGAAAAGTACATCCTCGTCATTGTGGATGATTACTCTCGGTTCACATGGGTGAAGTTTCTAGCATCAAAGGATGAAGCTCCTGATTTTATAATTAAGTTTTTGAAAATGATACAAGTTAGATTGAATGTAACTGTTTCTATCTTCTATATCACACGCAGGATCTTTGCACGCAAACCACACTCTCTACAGTTCTCGCGCGTTCGAGTCTCTCTACGTCACCTTTCATTCACAAGATACCGTAGCTCTTGTCCGATTACTCCCACGTGCGGTCTCACTCGATGATTTCTACACACACCCTAAAAAGTCATGGCTCAATTTCAGTGCGACAACTGCTTCTCTCATTAGGGTCATTTAAGTTGGGTAATCTTCATCATCCGAGAATCCTCTCATCAACGCACTTACAATTAATCATTACGAGGACGTTTATTTTCATTGCACTAAGACGTGATTTTATCATCTGAATATTTTTATTGTTTTATTAATATTGGAAATAGAGACTTCTTCGACATGCTTTTGATGAGAGTAATTCGCTAGTTTGTTGTGGCGTAGATGATCGTCTCTGAGTTTCAGGAGAGGCGTTACACGTGAGGGGGATTGTAAATGTTATAGCACACATAGTGTGTATGCGACACTAGGCGTGTATCGATATACTGAGTTATGTTTATTCTTTGTTGTATGTTAGTTTTAGGAACATTGTCTGCGAGTTATCGATTTGTTATCGATTGATTAGAGTCGTGAAATCAAGTGACACGTGGGGGAATGAAATTAGGTAGAATTGCCTACATTGTTAGTATTAGACATGAGAAGACGATAAGGTTTTAATATTATTGATTTGTGAGAGGGATTATCTATTTTACCACAGATTGGTCTTCTTGGGAGAGAGGTATGGGGTGTTGACATAGTTAGACAGGTAGTTATGGTGTTATACATAATCTTTCGTAGATGTGTTGTAGACTTCGGAAATACAGTTTAGGGTGATGATTATCTTGTATCCAATAATGTGGGGCATGGTCGATTGGAATTGTTTACGTGATTTATAGTTTGAAGTTATTTATGTGATGGGGGTTGGTTGTTGGGTTTTTTTTGTTGGCGATGTGGTATGTGGGTATATGTGGGTAGTTAGATTGGGGTTATTAATTTTGTAGGTGTGTTTGGATGAATGATGTGTTTTAGGTTGGTAGGAAGATTTTTGTGAGAATATGGGTGGATATTGGAAATTGGGTTTTATTTGAACTTCAGGATGTTTTTTGGGGGTGGGAGGTATGGGGGGTTTGAGTGGTGTTTGGATTGTGTTGTTATGGGTTCTTGTTATTGGGTGATTGTGATTATATTATGGGTGGTGGTTTTGTTTTTTTTGTTAAGAATGGGAAGCAATTGGGGTTGAAGATTTGTTGTGGGTGGTGAGGTCTCTCTTATTTTAAGTGTATTATTATGATATTGGTTGTGGTTGTTGTGATGGTGTGATTTATTATAGGTGTGAGTGGATATTTTGCACTTAATTTTTGATTGGTATGAGGTTGTGTTTTTGGGTAAATTTGTGTCTGAAGGATTGGGTACGCAGGGTGAGATATTGGTGTTTAATTGTTGGGAAAGATTTTTTGAAAGTGGGTAGTGTGGGGTGGTGATTTAATACGATTTTTGAGATCAAAACCATTGACGGTCATAAATCGTAGCCTAGGGCAGTTAGTAGTCGGCCGTGATTATCCAAAACCTGTCTTATTGAACCGAAAAACAATTATGTAGATTCAAACCTAAATGGACACATGAATGCTTAACAAACAATAGTAACTTCTTTATTTTCAAGTCATACCTGACGAACCCAATGAGCACAACTCAAGAACCTTGCAACACTAAGAGCAAATAAATAATGAGCTTTAAATGGCTCAACAATCTGCCAAACAAAGTCTGATACAAGTAAGTAGAGAGAAAGTAAAATGAAAAATGTCTGGTTGAGGTAGAACAGAAACTACTTTGTATTCTTCATAACCTTAAGTTGAGGTACAACATAAACTACTTCAAGGTAAAATGCAAAGCCTAAGATATCATGTTGATGAAGTAACGCGATGTTGTTGGATGAATGAAGAAAGCTAGTATGGCACAAGGGACCGCCTACAATGAAGAAAGTTATAGTTTAATGGATAATGTTTTAACTTTAGTGGGTGAAACATGTGCAATAAAGAAAAGGCCCTGATTAAAGAGTTGCCGAATTAAAGAGTACGTATTATAGTGATTGATTTAAGCATTACCTAATTCAAGAGTTGGCAAATATGTCGCCTTCTTGTTGTCGAAGTCAGTCCAAGAATTGAAGAGTTGTTGGGCATTTCAATACTTTCCTAAGATACTTTCAATTTTGAATGCTTCCTTTCATTTTAGTCCAACCATGTACTTTCCTAGAATCAAATTTCAAGGTTTTTGAAAATTCAAGAAAAGTATGTAAATACATTAAATGTAGTAAAGCGTAAAGATAAAGATAAAAATTATTAGCTTATACACACCAAACCTAACAGATACATCCTACCTGATAAGCATAACCTAATTTGAATTTCGAAGCATTTCGGTGATAGATTTCTTGTTATCAAAACCAGTGCAATTATACGAAGCCACCTTATATTACCACTAAGCTTTTTCAGGTAAATCACGATAAGTGAACACCACCACATCTGATGCTTTCTAAAAACTAAATGATACCATTTCAAATATGAAAATTAAGAGTTTTGATAGCTTATTTTTATTGCTTATCTGTCAAAACTTATATCAAAACTTTTTATACATAAAAACCATAAGCAAAAAGTTCACAAAAAGTTAACACTTGTGGAAATTACAGTTGTGTTTAGAACTTCTGCTTTAGGAGGGTTGTTATCCTAAATATAAACCACTTCACAATAATAAGAATAAGCAATAAGCTAGATAAGCGAAAAGAGAAAGGAAAGATTAGAAGATTAGATTAGAGAGAAGGAAAGAGTTTGGTATGGTTACACACATAACAAATGGAAACCAACACCTTCTCCATGTGTGGAGAGGGTCCTATTTATAGTCTCATACCCACATGAAGTGTATGGACTTTCTTCTTGGGCCGGGCTTGGCTTGAGGTGGGCTTTAAGCCCAAAACACGGACAATATTAGATTACAATCCAAGCCCATTTAACTCGACTAGCCCATTACTTTACAAGACTTAATCTAAACAAAGACGACTGTAAAAATTCTTATTTGACTTATAGAAAATAAGGCTAACAAGGGCTTACTTTGGCAATTATCTCTCATCGAATTACAAACTAAAGAGAGCATTTGTTTTAGCGTGTAAATACTCACCGATAATTGTGCATGCCAATTATATGGTCCATCTTTCATAATCACGACTTAAAGTGGGAAGCATTTCAATGTGTGTAGCGGACTCGAACAAAACTAATGACGTGTAAAGAAATACCCAAATGTTTTTGTAACTTCCAGGCCTAAAAAAGAGCAAACATCGGACCTATCTCCGGGTTGAACTGTTGATGTATTTCTACCTCTTTCCAAGGTTAGGACCGATATGCACTTCTAAATAAAATAAGGGATCAAAAACATAACGCAAGGTTCAAGATTAACCGGTACTTGTACCTTCTGATGCGGAAGTACTTTGCCCATCTGTGTCACCACTGCATATATAGGTAAAAGTCAATCAATTCAAGATTCTGGCTTCAAGTTGATTTCTTCAGGATGAAAGTTAATAGGAATGTTATGCATCAACTATTGCTCACTTGTATGATCACAAACTAATCTTATTTTCACTCAGCTGCTTAATTAGTAGCAAGATGGTTCTTAAGCATCCCTCTACTCCGTTTTAAATGCCAAATTCGTAAAGCTTTTATGTGTTTCACTACTTCACATATCTTCAATTAATAATGTAGTGATCACGATTATATAAGTATGTGTTGGATCCTTGAAATATTCTCGTTGCATCCTCGTCGTCAGCTTGCAACTGCAGATAAGGGGATGTTTGGATATGTGTCATGAAAGTCATTATGCGTTTTTTAATAATCAAATATGTGGTATAAACATGGTATGTGCTTAATTACACATACCTTTTACCTAATAAAACGAGCTAAAAAGACCAATAATGACCACTAATACATAAAAAATGCATTGTATTTGTGTATTTTGTGAATTGTGTCTTGCAGGTACGGATTTATCACTAAAGGACAAAACGAAGCCAAAACTGACAAAACCAAGCACGGGATTGGACAGAGCGTGAAAAATCAAAGTCGGAGACATGTTTATCTTCTACGGGCCAACCCGTACCCAAGATAATGGGCCGAGTCAGCCCATTAAGCTTTTCTATTAAATCAAAAGCCTTTATAAAGCCCTTAAAGTCCAAAACCTTTTAATCCTAAACCCGGCCCAAAACCATTAGCCTATAACCCATTAAACCTTACTCCATTACACTGTTAGTCCTTGGGGACTAACACAGTTAGTCCTTATCCATTACACCGTTAGTCCTTATCACTAACCCCATTACCTTTTACCACTAACACCCGTCAAACCTTTATAAATAAAACCCACCAAAACCATCACTATTTACCTGTCTATGTCCCTCTTTTTCTCTGCAACCAGACAAAACCAACTAAACCCCACCCCTAGAAGAAGACAAGCCACGATGGCAATCCTATCATGTTTTATTAGACAAGATCAATCAAGGGATGAGATGAAGCACAATGAAGCACAAATGAGATATCAAGGGCTGATATTGAAGGCTTGGGGAGCACTCTCAAACCCTCTCACAAGAGAAACACAAGTCCAAGACCTAGAAGCTTTATCTTCGTGCTATAAATAGACCTCTCTTCACACAGGTTATGGCATCTAGCTTAATTTTAGTTTTAATAGCTTATTATTGTAATCTTTTAGCTTATTGTCTCGTTTTAATGTATTTCTTCTTTTAAAAGCTTGTAAATGTTTGAATAATAGTAAAAATATCAGTTTCATTTACATTGTGCCTTTAAATTCTGTTTTACTTTAAGAAATTTTGTTAAACATGTGTTTGGATACAACTTAACAAGATCTAATAAGCTCTCTTATTCACCTAAGCTTTGCTAAAAGCTTAGCTGAACAAGCTTTTCACCCTATAAATTACCTTAGCTTATAATTGGAAGATAAGCCAGATTTGGATGGGCTTATTGGACCCCACTAGCTTGTGCAAACAAGTTAGAGCTTGTTGATAAGCTCTTTTGAGCAGGTGTTAGCCTTGTTTTGAGTAAAAGCTTTTATAAGTTCAAAAATCCCTTTTAAAGCTTATTTTTTGTCATTGCTTATTTCTGCTTATTCTTGCTTAATTAGTGCTTATTATGTCTTCATTTACTTTATTGCATTTAGATAAAAGCTCTTTACAAACTATTTTTAAGTCTTTCAAAGTTTTAGTTAAACTGTTTAAGAAAATCCAAAAAATATGCATATTAGTTTAGCATATACCTAAGTACTTATTTACTTGAAGTTTTTGTTTAAATGTCCTTAACATACATTATGCTTAATCTGTTTTCAAGTTTTATTGATTTTTGAAATTTGTTTTAAGGTTAAAAGAGCTTTCATAATTTTAAATGGGTGTTTGGGTTAAGCAGTCTTAACAATAGTTAAGACTGCCAAGGTTACTTTTTGTAGTTTAATCAGTTTTGTTAAGCTTTAACCTAAGTTTAAAAGTCAGTTTTAATAAGCTCAAAATAGGTTTTAACAAGTTTAGTAGGTTTTTCATCATTTGTCAATAGTTCATAGTCTAATAAGTTTGTTTATCAGCTTATTTTTGTATTTTCTTAGAAATTCATTCGAGTTGTGGTTTTTATAGTTAAAATCTTGTCTCAACTGCATTTACATAAATCTGTTTTGAGTCTTAGTCGTTTGAAATAGCCATTTAAACTTTTGGTCCATAAAACAGTCAAGAATAGGTTAGATTTTAGGAGTCTAATTTGATGAATCATTTAGATGATGTATTTTAGCTTATTTTAGTTTAACTTTGATTAAGCCTAGCTTATTATAGTCTGTTTATAATCTGTGTTAAGTTTACATTTGGTCAAGAGTAGTTTCAAGCCTTTAAAGTTTGGCTGCAAATCATCAAAAATACCAAAAACAAGTGTTAAACTGCCTTTTTCATTTACCTTTTTTAGCTTATTTCCTAGGTTGTATTTGCAATATTTATGTTCACTAGTGCTTATTGGAACTTAGTAATCATCTGTTTTAGCTTTTTCAATTTTCAAATTAGCTTTTTAAACTTGTTATCTAGCTTAAAAATAGGGTTGCACTTAGCCCTTTAGACTTTTAGTCTTTTGAACAACTTGTAAAAACCCAAAAACAGTCTTAACTGCCTTATTCAGTAGTTGTTTTCTAGCTTATTAGAGTTGTTTAATGTGTGTTGTTGACTTATTCTGATAGCTAGTAGTATAGACTTCATCTGTTTTGAGGATTTATCTCTTAGCTTATCAGTTTAGTGGCTTATATCTTAGCTTAAAAATGCCCTTATAATCTGTTTTGATAGTTGTTTTGTCAATCTTGCTTATTTTCTTTGTGCTTACTCAGCTTATTGGTTTTTGCTTATTTTGTTTTAGATAGGCTTATTAAGTTTAGTTTAAGTCATATTTAGCTTATATAGGATTTGTTTTAGCTTAAAGTAGCTTTTTATGCATAAGCAGTTTAGGTTTTAGAGAAGCAATTTTTCTAAGTTTTCTGTGCTTTTAACAGCTTAATTTTGTGCTTATTTGTTAGAAATATAAAAAGTGTCTTTTTTAAAAAGTGCTTATTTTAGCCTGGTTTAGCTTTTTCATAAAAACTTTGCAAAATAAAAAAACATTATGTCGTATAGGGAAGCCCCAGGCTCGAACCCGGGACCTCAACCTTAACAGCCTAACGTTTTAACACCACCCTCCACTGCCAACATGCCCTTGGGTCTTTTTCATTAAACATTTCATACCATTTTCCTTTTAACCCATTTTTTCAAGTTTACGCTTTTAGTTTTTTTAGCTTATTTCTGGCTTATTAAAATAAGCTGGTGACCCCATTTTATTTTTCTTAAGTTTAGATTTGTTTAAAGTACTTTTCGTGATTTTTTTAGATTTTTCTAAATTAGTTTAATATTTTTTATAATATATTTAGATTAAATCAGTTTTTAATTCATAATAAATAAACTAAAATTCAAAAAATATTATTCTTTTTTCTAAAATTATTTTTAATCATTTAGGACTTTTAAAAAATAAATTTGTATTGTTAGGGTTAAAATTTTATAATTTTGTCATGTTAGGGTTATAATTTTAAAATTTAGGTTTCTAAGGCTCGGTATTTTAAAGATCCTGAATCTATCGGTTTTTCGAGTCTTAAACCTTAATTGTTTTTCGGGGTGTTTAGCTTGCCTGTTTATTTGTTTTTGCATGTTATATTGTAGAAATATAATCCAACTCAAAATTGATGCATTTCTCAAATCTCTGTGATCACAAACTTAATCACGACTTTAATTCACGCCTCGTTTGGATGACAACGACACCGGGAAAGGTTTGAATATTAACTTTGGACTATAAAAGTAAACATCTTAAAACAATCTTACGGATATACATACCCTCTTATATTTTAAATATTCTTTAGTTTAATTACTATATATGTAAATAAGTATATATTTATTAATATAAATTATATATATATAAGCAAGTGTATCAAGTTGATTGGCGACCGTCTGGGGCCGGGGAATGGTTGTAGCAATTAACGTGTTTACGTTTGAAGATTATATTTGAAGACCCTTCCAGCGTGAAGGTATCGTTTTCCTTATAAAAACTAAAAAAAAAAAAATAAAAATTTTATTTTTCTCAATTTATTTATGTAGAATTATTAGAAAAAAAACCAAAAATACATTTCCTAAGTCTTTAAATAAAACGCAAAAAAAATCACCGTGTTGTGTCCAACTTTTGAAGTATATACAGCTACACCATTAGATTACAAACTATAAAACTGTGAGATAAGGAGGGTTTTGAATCCTCTACATCTGAACTTTCGACCCGAATGGATGAAGGTTATCTTAAAAAGTCTTCGCGCATTACCCCCTCTCCTTTATCCATCCGTCTTCTTTGGTGCGTTTTTCTAAGAGAGCTACCGTACCCTGTTTGATTATCGGATTACAATAAAAGAAATTTTTCTTTTTATTTTCTCTTTATTTTAGTATTAAGTGCCATCCGTCTATCATCGCGTCTCTTGTCAAATAGGCCTCTATCTACACACACTAAACACATCACAATTAAATGCTACTATGTGACGTCGCTTCAATCGCTGACACTGTTCGCGTATCACAGCGCTTCATTTTAATCATGTCATACGATTATCCAGCAGACAAAGTCAAACACGATTACGCGGCTTTCTCTGTCTATGAAGAACGACAGTGCTCCAGTTACGGTCTTCACAAGTAAATGATCCTGGAGCACACTCGTACCTGATACAGAACAACATATAAACTCTTTACTAGCGCATCACCGCGAACCACACATTACGCAATCGTCTGATCATGTGAGTTCTCCACAAGTGCACATGCTATCCTATCTCATAGTCCCATGCGCAGAAATTCTTCACGCACATTAAAACCTAAAGTCAATTAACACTGTGCAGCACTCTCCAAACACACTGAGAGACTTATACCTCACAAACTATATCTCTTAGATCAATCACAACATCGCAAATATCTACTTATGAGAATATTGAGTCAACACGACAATGTGACACGATCTCTCTGCCAATGATGCTTCTGTACACAAATGGGAAGAACACGAACATCATGCATGTCACAACACGAGCGACGTAGACCGTGCACTCATCACATAATCTAAAGTATTTATCAACAGTCAGTAGTGAATGCCTCTTATCTACTTCCCTATCACGTCACATAGAAAAGAGCTTATGAATTGCTTTAACTACTATAGTATATTATACTATCAGAGATTGCAGAGGGATGTCTGCTCAAAGTAGACTTTAGAGCCTGAGGATAAATCTGCACTAAAACACCTACAAGACCGCTTCGTCTACAGTTCTTTTACTTGGGAACATACTAACTTTCTGTAGTTCCCAAAGTTAAGACATTTATCACATTCTTAGGATCATCGGAACAGTTTATCAGAGACTTCTCTATAATACATTTACATAATGCTATTTGACTTTAAGACTAACAATAGCACTCGCATTGGATTATTGGTGATGGATCACATCACAACATCACTTATGAGTGTGTGCACAACATGAGTGCGTGGTTCAAGTATAACAAGAGTTCTCAGTAGGAGCACACGGTCCACACACAAAATACCTATGGTCGTTGTTGATTGGAGTTATAGTAAGATTGTTGGATGAAGAATACAGTAGATCTTTGTTTATTATTAGATATTTAAGCGCCTTTATTTTTAGTGGGCAGAGGCAGTACTAACCGCAGTTACATCCCAAGAAAAGATACAATTATATATAGATGACACACTGCTCTGACGAGAGACTAAGAGATGCTTTAATCACATGGCACTACAGGTTTTCGCAGATCAGTTTTTATCATAAGTATAGAGGATTTAATAACAAATAAAATTTTTGAATAAGTTGGGTATGTGGGTGATAGGTGATTTAAAATATAATGTTTGTGAGTAATTGTGGGATTTAGGATTGATAATTTGTTTTTTAGGTTTTTTAAGTTGGATGATGGATAAAATGATGAAAGCTTAAATTTTGTTTTGTTTTATTTTTTATTTTTATAAAATAAAGTCGTACATGTAAAATATTGAAACAAGCATGTTGATTTTGATGAGCTGACACAATGCTTCTAAACAACTCGGTTCAGACCTGGACTTTAATGTGTATACTCCACTGCAACACCCAGGTTTAGGACTCGTTCCAAACCCTCCTCCTGTCATCACCTTTTTACGCCACCATGGAGGCATGAATGGATCTTGTGTTTTCAACGGAGTGTTTGATGAGCTTCTTCTCAATCACTCCAGACTAGTGTTGCTCCTCCTATTCCTGTGAGTCCACTCGGTTCACCTTCCTCATAAACTGTTGATACAAGATGCACTAATATTACCTTACAAATTACTCACCTCCAAACATTTACCTCTAAAAAAACGAGCTTAAATGGACCAAAAACAGACAGAACACTGCCAAAATATGTTGTATTTGCATTTGAATAGTGCAGAAGTGGTTAGTCAACAAAAAAGACAGAAAACCAAAGCCACAAAAAATAGACACAAACTGACATAGGTAATCAATGGAAAAAGACAAGTGAAAAAATCAAGGTGCCAAAGACCAAGAAAAGGGGGTCAAAGTCAAGTCCAATCCAGAAGAATCAAACATCAATACCGGAGCCGGAAACTGAAGAATACGTATTCCCGGCAAACGCACATCTTAAAACACCCAACTGATGTGGCCTGGAAAAGCCCTCATTTAGTATAACAATGGAAGAGCCTGTGAAGACCAAAAGGCCCTCAATCAATTTCACACAACAAACGCAACAGCCATTTTGTGCAATGACAAAGACTTGGGTGAAGACTATGAATGCCCAATCCTGCGCCAGTAGGCAACCAATCCTCAGCCATTAGTACAACGAGACAAAACCCTCTTTCATTCATAACCTATGAGGGCTTGAAAAAGCCAATAACCAAAACCTAACCTTATTTGGGCCCAAACCCAAAACCCATGGGCCCAATACAAAGCCCAATACAAGCCCAAACAAGAAAACCAAACCCAACAAAAAGCCCATCAATTCTTTTTATAATAAACTTTAGGGGGGCTAAATTGCCAACTTTTAAAAAGTTGTTTTTATAAAGAAAAATGAAAAAAAATAAAACACAAGGGCTGATTTTTGCAAATTTCTCACAAACTTTCCTACATTAATTCTTAATTCATATAAAAAATAACACATCAGGACCAAAAAAAAAATTTGCAATATCACTCTAACCATAAAACCTTCTTTATCCCCTGCACTGACTTATAAACTAGAGAGACCATTTTTTGCACAATTTACCAACACAAAACTCTTTTAATGAACAAGTCTTATATATTCATTTTGTTATAAAAACGCAACAAGGAACCATAAACATGGGACCATTATTGCAATTACCCAAATCTCTTTATTCTTTTAGTTATAAAAACAGAGGGACCAAATGTGTAATACTTGAAACTCTATTATAACTGTTTTTCGGCTTAAAATAAAATGAAAAGAGAAGAAAAGATGGAGGGCCATTAGTGCATCTTTTCCAAAGATTACTTTTAAACCTGCGAACCATAACTGTACCCCTTCCCCATTTCCCGCCAACCTTATACCCCCCTCTCCCACGGTTTATAGCCAATACCACCACCCCTAGTACATCTCCCAGCTCATTTCCCACCTCCCCATTACCCCTATAACCCTTCCCTGTTGACAATACACAAAAACCCGCACCCCTTTAATGGTGAGATGGTATACAAAAGGAATGGAGGGCTAGGATTGCTTGGGAAGCTTTGTACTCTCACAGCAAACACAACCCAAGACCAAGTGATGCCTTTGAGCCTCTATAAAAGGAAAGAGAGCAAGCCGAAGCACACAATCCCTGTTTTTACTTTCTTAGTTTAATTTTAATTAAACTTACTTTAAAGTTATTGTACTCAGTTTGTTTAAAACGTTTTAAGTTGTATTTCTTGGAAGTTTAATAAAAAATTTAAGAGTTCTCTTGTTATTGCATTTGTCAACATTTAAAGTATAATTTTAAGCCGTTTTAATCTGTTTAAACTTGTTTAAAAATGTGTTAAAGTTATTAAGCATCTCTTATAACACCCTTTCTCAGTTTTAATTTACCTAAAAATCAGTAAAAAATCAATTTTTATATATTAAAGGGGTGTTTGGCACTGACTTAAAATGGGTCAGTTTGAGCACCACCATGGGTCAAAGGCACTCAGCCATTCTTGGCTGAGTGTGTAGGCTCATTTAAGCCATTATAATTCCAAGTTTTAGTTTAAAAATAAGTTTTTAAGGGTCATTTGTTTTTTATGCCAAAATTCATAAGTTTACATTGTGCTTAAAAGCTTAAGCTGTTGACACAGCTTTAAGCACACCTTTGTTGTGTCATTTAAGTCATAAACTAGCCAAATAAAGCCCCTTGTTGCTGTCCCTTTTACTTTGACAATATAAGTCAAAGTTTGGCTTTGCATTTTTTAAAAGAACCCTCAATTTTAAGCTACAATATCAGCAGCTTATATTGTTTTCTAGACCCTCATTTTTTGGAAATAAGCCAAGAAGCCATTAATATAAATCTGTTTGTGGTTGGATTTGGCTAAAAAGCTCTTAAGAGCTTATTTTCATAAGCCTAAAAAGTCCTTAAGCTCACTGCATTGGCCTCCCCTGGTGCTGAGCACCAGGCTTTAGCTCAATTTTTCTAGCTTATTGAAAACTAAGCCCTAGGTTCTTAGTGTTTTTTCTTATAGCTTATAGGTAGTTGTCTTAGGATTAGCAGCTTATTTTAGTTAGTGAGTTTATTTTGTTAGCTTATTAGAGGCTTAAAGTTCCCTTTTTTCTGTTTTCTTTTAAAACTGTCATTATAGCTTAAGTCATTTCCAGCTTATTTTAGGGCTTATTCTAGAAACCTTAGCTTATTTAGGACTCCCCTCTCCCTATTAACTGTTTCCCATAAGTTTTAGCTTATTTTGTTAGCTTAAATCCCAATAAGAAAGAAAATTAAGCTCATAAGCTTAATAAGCTTTTGCAGCCCCAAAAGCTCACTTTTCTAGCTTATTAAGTTAGCTTCAAGCATAAGTGCTTTTACAAAAAAGACTCCCCATAAGCCCTTCTACAAGTTTGCTTATTTGACTTTTGTCAAATAAGCACTTTGGACCCTTTTTGTAATCGGGGTCCACTTCAGGGACTGTTTGTGTAATTTTGTCTTTTATAGTTATAATTGTTAGTCCCCACTGTTAGTATGTTGTTACCTCGTTAGTCCTTGCTGTCCTTTCACTGTTAGTCCCTATAGTTAACTTTTGTTAGTTTATTTAATTTAATTAATATAAATTAGGTTTAATTTTAATTAGTTTAATTACTTTTAATCTATTCAGTAAAATTTGGGCATTTTTATATTTTTAGAATTGTTAACTTTTTCTTTATTTAATTTTATTTTTTCAGAATTTTTATAACTTTTATTTTTTGTCTTTTTCTATTTTCTTAGTTTTAATTAGTTATTAATCTTTATAAATTCATAAAAAATC
>BQNB010018414.1:0-29717 GCA_026074375.1 Tanacetum coccineum | reverse complement strand
CCACACGCTCGATTCCTTCTAGAAAGCCAACGTGGCAAGGTATGAGATCAAGTTCTAACACCTTGGCAATCTCAAGGTATCCTATTCTCTAATGAGGCGTGGAGGCAATCTAAGGGCTCAAAATGGATTGATGAGGGTTTGTTATTGATCAAGGGCTAAGAATGAAGCTTAAGGACGCTCCTCTCCTTCTGGATCCTTCTCTCCTCAACTATAAATAGAGTGGCTTAATCACACAGTGGATATCTATCTTTTAGTGTAATTTTTAGCTTAATTTCAGCTTATTGTAATGTTTTTAATGTAATTTCATTTTAAAGCTTGTAAACTCTTCATTATTAATAAAAGTTCAGTTTCATTTTAAATTATGTATTGAATTCATTGTTTTACTTCTATGCAAAATTTGTTCAAATGTGTTTAGAAATAACCTAATAAGCTAAATAAGCTCTTGGTTACCTTATAAGCTAGTTCTAATTCAGTTAAGCTATCTTATAGCTTAGCTGGATAAGCTGTTCACCTAAATTTACCTCAAAAAGTCATTAAAAGCTTTAAAAAGGATGATAAGCCAGAAATGGAAGGGCTTATGGTACTTTACCAGCTTATGAAAATAAGCTAGAGCTTGTAGATAAGCTCTTAAGAGCATTTATAAGTCTTTGTTTTGAGCAAAGGACAAGGTATGATCACTTTTCTCTATTTAGCTTAATTTCTTATTCAGCTTATTAATCTGCTTAATATGTGCTTATTATTGCTTTAATGTGCTTAATCTGTCTTAATGTTAGCTTATTATGTCTTAAATTTCTAGTTTACATCATTAGAATTAGTTTAATGTGAGTTTTAGTTTAAACTGCTTATATAAGAGATAATACTGCTCATAAGCTTAGCTTATTATTTAGTGCTTATTTTTCCAAAGTTCATGCTTAATTGTCCTTAAATATTGATAGTTTTTAATCTGTTTTCATCATTTGAGGCTTATTAAGATCTGTCTTAGCTTAAAAATGAAATTTCATATTGGTTACCACTCTTTGGTAATCTGAGAGGCTTGATTATGCATGAGTCCCACAAATTAAAGTATTTCATTCACCCGGGTTCTGACAAAATGGATCAGGATCTAAAGAACTATATTGGTGGTCTAACATGAAGGCAATCATTGCTAAGTATGCTGGTAAATGTTTGACATGCTCTAGAGTTAAAGCTGAATGTCAGAAGCCATCCGGCTTACTGGTACAACCCGAGATTCCTATATGGAAATGGGAGAGAATAACGATGGATTTTGTTACAAAACTGCCCAGAACATCAGACGGACATGACACAATTTGGGTCATTTTAGATCGTCTTACTAAATCCGCACATTTTATTCCTACCCAAGAGACATGGATAACAATGTTGCAGATCTTCTAACTAAAGCCTTTGATGTCACCATGTTTGAGTTTTTGATTGCAAGCATTGGTATGCTTAATCCATAATGCATGATTTGAGGGGAGGTTATATGTACATTAGAGGGTAAATATGATGAATACTTGGTTAATACTGCTGAGCTTAGTTGACACTGTGATTTACAACTTTGTACTGCTAGTACAAAAGTTCATACTGCTAGGTTCAGTTAGTACTGCTATGTACATATGAATTGGTGTGACTGCTAGAAGCTTTCTCTGAAGGGAGGAATTTGAAGGTAGAGTGTTCTTTTAGTGTTGGTTGTAAACCTCACAACAAATGGTCATCAGTTCACCATGTCTAACAGACATCAAGAACTGGCTAGCCCAAAGCAAACAGCTCTTGGTAAAGACAAGTCAAATTCGTTTATGGTTGATAGGTTACCAAAAACTATATGGTTATCAATGCACCATGTTCTTGCAATAAAGCATTGGCTAGTCCAAAGTAAACGGCCTTGGTAAAGACTTCCTAAATCCGTTTATGGCTGGTAGTTTGCTAAAAACTATAAAACATTCCAATGACCCACCTCTCTTAAGAGTTTACATACTTAGAAGTGGGGAGGACAGTTTGGAACTTATGGAATTGATGGAAAACTGTACCCAAATTTTCTGTTTTGTGAGGAAAAAGAATAGAGAGATTTGGTAAGTTCAAAAACAGAAAGAGAGTTGTGTGTGAAAAATAGAAATGAGTGTTTGGTGAGAAAAAGAATTAAGAGATATTTTGTGAGTTTAAAAACAGAAAGAGAGTATATGAGAGTCTACATTGGTGCTGAATATCTATAATGGATCAAGTTTGGAGTTAATACTGCTTGGTATAACACTTAGTACTATCAGTGTTAAGTTAATACTGCTAGGCAAGTATTACTACTGCTGGATGAAGTTAGTACTGTTAGGCTTAGCATTAGTACTGCTAGACCAAACTTAGTACTGCTAGGTGATCGTTAGTACTGTTTGAGTCCTAATAGATTTTCCTCAATCAAAGATCCGTTGAGATATTTCCGCCACATCTATAACTTATAAGGTTTGACTAATTGGAGACTTCTTGATTTATCTATATCATTAAACGATTTCTTCAAGATAAGTACAACTCTTTTACAGTCGGTGAAAACATACTCTTTTAAACCTCACTCATAATTCAATTCACTCTACCAGAACCTTACACTTTATCACACAAACTAATCCCACCTCATTCATCATATTCTCATTCATCAAATGGCACAGTTGGAATTTTACGACAAGCATAATATGGTCGCATATTTGGTTAAATATGAAAGCAGTGAGGGTTTTGATGAAATCATAGATTTTCTTACTTCAATCCATATCTATTATAATCTTACTGAAAATCCCATTATTTTTGTGTCTCTTATTGAACAATTTTAGGAAACTGCTATTTTGAGCACTACTGAGGAAGGACTTCAAGCTATTTCTGCAACAATTAATGGACATGAAAAGATCATAACAGAAGCTTCTTTGAGAAGACATTTGAAGCTAGAAGATGCAGAAGGCATTTCTTCACTCTCCAATGAAGAAATATTTGAGCCATTGGCTCATATGGGGTATGTGACAAATTCTGACAGCCTTACATTCTTCAAAGGTCATTTCTCACCCCAATGGAAGTTCTTTATCCACACAATTCTACATTGTCTGAGCTCCAAGAAGAATGCATAGGATCAATTCAGTAGCAACATTGCTACATCACTCATCTGTCTAGCTACAAGCAGGAGGTTTAAGTTTTTCAAATTCATCTTTGAAGCTATGGTTAAGAACTTGGATAGCCCACACAAATTCTTATTGTATCCCAGGTTTATTCAACTTCTTCTTAACAAACAACAAAGGTTACTCTTGCCTCATACTAGAACCTATCCCACTCCTACTCTGACAAGTAAACTGTTTAGTAATATAAGGAGAGCCTCTAAGGGGTATTCAGGGTTAGTAACACCATTGCTTGAGAGTATGTTAGTACAAGCACATGATGCAGAGCAACAACAGTCACCTTCAAGGATCACATCTTCACCATCACTATCTCAACAACCCACTCAATCATCACCTTCACCAGAACTAATTCAACCCACCAATAAGGCAGAGGAGACTGCTTCTATGCCCCATGATTCACCTCTTCATGCTGTTCACTCACATGGAAGTGCTTTAAGGGTAGCATGCAACAACATGATTTGACGGTTTTAGTTAACAAATTGAATGACAGGATTGGAGAAGGACTTACAGCAAACAAAGGAGACTTAGAGTAGACTGCGCTCTCACCAAGTTAGTAGTAAGTAAAGAAACTAGAGTACAAGCTAAAGTCTGGCAAGGCAAGGAGAAAGGCAAAGATTGTTCTTTCTGATGATGAAGTGATTGCAGAGGATTCTTCCAAACAGGGGAGGAAGATTTCTCAAATTGATAAAGATCTAACAATTTCTAATATACAAGAATGAAGTGTATTTTCCTTGGATTCCACAGAAGAGGAAGTTCATGAGAAGCCCAGTGATGAAACTGAAGTACTTGTACAAGAAGGGACTCCCACTGAAATTATTGAAGAACATGGAAGTGGTGAGAAAGGTGAGATGGAGATTAGTACTGCTAACATACAAGTTAGTACTGCTAGTCCTCCAAAGGTTAGTACTGTTGTACCTCATGTGTATACAAGAAGGTGCCAAGGATAAAGGAAAGGCCATAATGGAAGAAACCATGCTACTCCAAAGAAGGTTAAGAAAAGAACTCAAGTGCATTGAGTATTGTGATTGAGGATAACTATGAAGATGGAAAGAAAGAAGAAAGAATTCCAGATTTTAATGCAGAAACAAAATGGCAAGATCTTTGCAAGAAGAAGAAGAAGAAAGACTAAATCTTGAAGTAGCTAGGGAATTGCAAAGACAACTTGATCAAAGACAAGAGGTTCCAACTCAACCTACTTAATCTCAGGGAATTGACTGTAATGATCTAAGTGTGCTAAGATATCATGCTTTGAAGAATAAACCTGTGTCAATAGCTTAAGTAAGAAGGAATATGATAACATACTTGAAGAATCAAGGAAGTTACAAGGAGAGCTACTTTAAGAGAATGAGCTATAATGACATCAGACCAATTTTTGAAAGGGTATGGGATCATGTCAATACTTTTATTCCTATAGGGTCTGAAGTTGAAAAGGATTCTTCTAAACCAAGTGAAAGAGAAACTTCAAAAACAGTAGAAGAAGAGAAGGTTGAAGAAAAAGATGTGAATCCTGAGCCAGTGTTGATTGAAAAAAAACTGTTGGAATTAAAAGAAAAACACTTGCAATAAGAAGAGCAAGTGACAAACAAGGTCAAGACAGCTCAAAGAGACAAAAGAAAGAGAAAGAAACAGCTGATTATGAGGAAGAAAAAGATGAATTAAGAATGTGGTTAACAGTAGTTCCAGATGAGGAAGAATTTGTAGATCTTGAAATCTTGCATACTAAGTTTCCTATAGTTGATTGGGAATCTCAAAGTTTAGGAAATATGCATGTTTACAAGATCATAAGAGCTGATGGGAATACTAGTTATCATAAAACCTTTGAGAGTATGCTGAAAAGTTTTGATAGACATGACTTAGAGGTTTTACATACGTTGGTAATGGAAAGATTTCAAGATAACACTCCAGAAGGATACAATTTGATGTATGGGGTGATCTGAAGATACTAGTAGATCCTAAGCAAGATGATGACACCTGGAAGAATCAAAACAAGTGGAAAATAATCAGTTGGAAGCTGTATGAAACTTGTGGAGTTTACACACTGATGGTTGATGGTACTTTGATGACTATTCATATGTTTGTAGAGAAAAAATATCCACTCACCAATGAAACACTTCAGAAGATGCTTAACTGGAAATTAGAAGCTGAAGCAGAAAGTTCTATGGCATTTGAGTTACTAAAGTTTACCAAGACTCAGATTGAAGAACAATAAAAGTGTGTTTGAAAGAATCCTCAGCAAAAGAAGAATAGAAGATCTAATCCAGAAGAAACTTGAGATTTGAGAGTAAATCACAAGTGTAGGGGAGGATTTTTAGGATTCTGAAGCTTCTATAATTTAATATTGCTGGCTCAAGATTAATACTACTAGTGAAGACTTAATGTTGTTAATGAAGATCGAAGAAATAAGTCTAAGTCTTTAGTACTACTAGCTTTGTAGTTAGTACTGCTAGTACAATGTTAGTAGTGCCAGTAATAGTTAGTACTGTTAGTTAGTATTAGTACTGCTAGTGTATTGTATTAGTACTGCTTATGAGATATGCATGAGATAAATTAGGAATAGATATGCATTGTCTCTTAACGCTTTTTGTAAGCCTATTAGGGTTTTCCTTAGTGTATAAAAGGAACCCTACGGCATAGTTAGAATATACAATTGAACACAACACAAAGTACATTAGTGTATAAAAAACATATAGTTGTTTTGTTATTAGTGCAATATATTGAAGTTGAGAGAATCTTCTGTGTTAATCTTATTGTTCTTCTTGAGTAAATATACTAGATTCCGCATAGTATATATATATATATATATATATATATAATCGTCAAGGTTTCAACCTTAGTTGTCTTGGATTTATCTAAGGTGGCTAAAAGCTTCAACAAGCTAACAAACGATCTGTAATAAACGGGATCAACAGAGTTGTTCGGTACTAACTGACAAAGAGTTGTTCGGTACTAACTAAATGGTAGTTGTTCGGTACTAACTGACAAGGAGTTGTTCGATACTAACAAACTGGAGTTATTCGATAGTAGTTGTTCGGTACTAACTTCCTTGGAGTTGTTCGATAGTAGTTGTTCGGTACAAACTGTGACGAAACTCAAAATCTCAAAAACACAAAAAAACACCTTTTTGATCGGTTTTTTGCAAAATATCTTGTACAACTAGTGTTACTAACCCTATAGGAACAAGAAAAATGAAAATTTAAGGTTTTTAAGCCAAAAAATTTAAAATCAAGATTTTGTTCTTTGTAAAGGTATTTGAACACAAAAGTACCAAAAATGACGTTTTTCTTGATTCAAAGCTTGTACACCTATATCATCAAGATACTAAAAAAAAAGGATGAGTTTTGCAAGAAAAAACACATGAACAAAAAAAAATTAAACACAAAAACTAAACACACCACTCCATGGCTCTTGATACCAATTGTAGAATAATAGTAATCTTTGATTTATGCAAGAACTAGAGAGAGAGTGGGTTGGATGAACTTAGAGAGAGAAAGTAAATGGAATGTATATTATGTGTGTGAGAAAATGAACAACCAACCACCTCTCCAAGACATGGAGAGGTGTATAAATACCCTTAATGTGACCGGCCTAGGTGGGCTTTCATGGGCTTTCCATAGGCTTTTCCTAACTTAGCATATTAAGGTTCTAAAAATAACTAAACGAGTTATCTACCGATATACATGGAAGTGATCGACACTTTTTGTGTCCCTAACACTTGCGCTTAGTTGACTTGATTGATTTGGATCTTTTGCTTAAGGTGAGTTCATAGCCTCACATTTAAATCTTTTAATTGTTTTAAAACCCGCGAGGGGGATGCATGTTTGTTTTATAAAATCGAACACATATGATTTTATGGTATGTTGGACCCGATTACGAGATTGTTTCCGCATAAGTAGCTATTGTCGAATTCCCTTATTTCATGAACCGTTAATTGCCTTACGAGGTGAACACTAATGCATTAAATAGATCTATTGGGGTTGACAACCCTGTCTGGGGTCTGAATTCGTTGGTGAGCACCCTGTAACAGACATTTTGTATTTAGAAAGTAGTAGGTATATGACAATAATACCTTGTTTTGGGGCACACTAACATATGAAATGCCATATGTATTGTTAACGTTCGGTGTCATGAGCTTATTGCATGAAAGAAAAGAAGTTGCTATACATTGCATTCGTTGCTTTGTTTTCCTGAGAACTAATTATGTGTTCAAAGATTATTGCTTATTAATTATTTTAAACTCTATGAATTTCACTCAACAATGTGGTTGACGTTTTAAACATGTTTTATCCCAGGTAACCAAGGATGAAGGCAACGATGGCATGGAGGTGTCGTGCGTGTGATGGATTTGGTGAAAGACTACTTGTGTGTTTTGGTCTTTCAAAAACAATGTTTTATAATGTCTAAAACAATGTCTTTATTTTGAAACAATAGTTTTTTACCATAAACACTGTTATATCAATTTGACTTCAAAACCCTTGAAAACTTTAACCACAAATCGATTTCTTGAAAATTAGGGTTTATAGAATTACTTCAAAAACCTTGTAGATCCTAGATCAAGAGCCACGAGGCTTTGATACCACATGTTGAGTTTAAAGATCTAGGCTTAGTCTAGGATTAACAACATCAATGAACATAAAATATGTATAGCGGAATTAACATAAGAACAATGATATTGTAACAAGGTTTTACCAAACATTCACCACAGCCTTAATATTATTTAATCAGAATAATACGGTTACATCAATGAACTGTAACAGGGATCAAAGAAAACCTTGATTACCTTGAGGCTACACCAACTCTATAGATGTCTACATCTCTAACACTTTGTGTACACACACTTTTCTGGATATCTAAAACCTATGTCTATGATCTCTTTATATAGGGAGACATCATGACTTACAAAGGAAAGGAAGATAATAAATACAATAAGGAAACTAAATCTTTTAATCTTTATCTTTATTCTTCTTGAGCATATCTTTTAGTATCTTTTGATATCTTCCATCTTTAGTAGAATATACTCCACCAGCTTGAAGAATCTCTTAATGTCGATTTAGGTCCTTTTCCTTTAAGTCCTTCTTGTTTCATTCTTGTTTTGTCTTATCAACTCAAATATAATTCCCAACACATCTAAAATGCTAATTCCGCTACGCAATCCAATGTACGTTAGATGAGGGTGTTACACATATCGACGAAAACCAAGTATTAATCGCGTCTCATGGATAGGAATTTATATGACTAGCACAAATAGCCTCAAAATTCCACCCAAAAAATGTAAGGTTGCCTTTAGATCCATAGGAATTCGGTTATCCATTTTTGATACCCAAGATGATTTTACCTTTAGCTTTGTCGAGTTAAGGTTCGAATGCAGGCATATGTGTCTATTCCGTCGTTACAAATGTGTATGTATGACCTTGTCGCCTTTTCTGGAGCATTGAGATCGGTTTAAAATCATATGAGTGTACCAATAGTATATTAAATTCTAGAACTTGCTTTAGTGATGCATCCTGAGACGGCGTAGTGATTATTAGGATTTGCTAAATGAGGCACTAGGATTAACCCATGTTTTAACCTGTAATTGTTACTATGGTCACATTGACTATATAACTATCTAAACACCCGTGCTTCGCACTCATTTTTAGTGCAAGTCTCCCCTAGTGACCGCCTTCGAGCCTATCCTTTTCATGGTTCTCGTAATTTTTTGGTTAATCCGGACTATTAATGAAGAGCATTGTTAACCCTTGAACCAATTGTTACACCCAAATCGCCTTAGCCTACTTTTTATATACTCATTTTTAGTACATTATTGTTTTAACCCATGTTAATTATCTGAGTACATGGTTGCTAAGCCCTTATCCTTGTAAATACTGTTTTGAGACGATTGGGATTCATGGTAGTACTTATTTCTCAGAAGAATAGGGAAGAAAAGCTAAGTCAATACCCCCATATATTTGTCAAATGATCTCCATGATATTTTGATCCAACTCAAATCGGGTCATAGATTAGTTTATGTATAGAGTATGTAAAACTTCAAGTGTAGGGGTGTCTTTATAAACCCCCATGATGTATTATATGTTTAAACAATGGCAGGGAAAAAGTGTATGAAAAAATGAGAAAAAGAGAAAGAAAAAAATCAAAAAAAATATATAAAAAGTGAAGAAAATGTACGGGCTGCCATTTGCTTATGTTTATGTTTATCATAGAGTCAAAAAAAGAAAAATAAAGAGATTGGTATAGAGTTTGTAGAGTTTGTATATCTTAGTCCGGGTCCTTGGCTTAGTAACCAAAACTAGCGTATATTTTTATAAATAATTAGCTAACCCATTCACTCCAAATCCACCCAAAAAGTCACCCCCTTAATATATCCCATCCATTTCTGTTTCCAAACTAGGCGTGTATTTTCATAAATTAAATTTAGACTAATACCCATTTCACTCCAATTGCCAACCCAAAAAAGTCAAACCCCCTAAATATATCCCATCCATTTCTGTTTCCATTATTGTTATCTTACACCTAAACATCACAACCCTTTAAAAGACCCATTCGATAGTAATTTTTAGTACTTACGCCTAGCGGTGGAGGTTTGATCCTTTACCAAGCCTATGGTAATTTATATGTTATGACAGGTAATGAGTGTTAATTTTCCGTTTCCCATATTGTTATAATTTATTATACAACAAAGAGAAATAGAGAATCCAAACACTTATGTGAGGTGCTAGTACATACTTTCCGTGCTTTTAATTACGAGGTCTAGAAGGTTGTGTCGTAATATGCCTTTAAAGAGTAAGTTAAATGCCTCCGATATTGCTATTGTCTAGGTAGAAAAGCCTATTTGCTTGAGGACAAGCAAATCCCAAGTGTAGGGGTATTTGATAAGGTGTCATTTTATACACTTTTTCGGGGTCATTTAACCCCCTAAATCATACAAATATGCCCAGATTATGTGCTTAATTGTTTGTTTTTACGTTTTTAGCATTTGGATGGCATTTGAAGGAAATACACGTGACTTGGATTCATTTGGAGAAGAAACGGACAAGACTACGGACATACACCATTTATCTTGAAGAAGTATTGCACACAGAGCATGGAAACGGCATCGCAGGCATAACGCGACGCCATCGCGATCTTTCTAGTGACGGCTTCAGAGATTTGACGACTGTGTCAGAGGTAACAGACTTAAACCAATTCTAGAAGATTCGATCTGGTGACGGCGTCGCGACCATAACTTGACGCCATCGTTCCGCTTTGCTTATATATACAAAATCGATTTTAGGGTTTTAGGTGTGTAACTTTGTATAACTTTTGAGAGTCAAACCTTAAGTATTCTAGCAGCTTTTAGGCCGTCTATAGGGCTTCAAAACCCTATTGTAACGGACCTTAATCCATGTTTTAATCAAGTAAGATTGTTTATCTTTAATCATTCAATATGTCTATGTGTTGTTTGATTGATTTATGTTTTTGCTTTCTTTATAACATGTTAGGCTAAAACCTCCTTTGTATTTACTTATGATTGCATGAAAGTTAGATTGTAGATCCTTTTACTATTTCTTCTTGTGATGTATGTGCACGTTAGGCTTTAGAAAACTAGCCATAAGATATTAAATTGGCATAAACGTCTAAGGAAACACGAGACGTGTAGAAAGGATACCACCGATAACAGTCTTCATACTACCTTACTCCTAATATGGTTGATCCCTCTTAAGATATTTCAAATTCATTTAATATACTCTTAGGGGCCTTGTAATAGTCTTCATACTACCTTACTTGTATGTTGCCCTAACGGAATATTACGTAGACGGTGGGTTCGTGTAATTCGTTCATGACTTAGAAAATACTTACACAGATTATCACAAGTGTGACAAGGCAACAAGATTATGAGAAGCAATCTAAGGAGTAATTCATGATTAAGTAAATATATTATTTTATCATAAAGTTATCACCAGTAGAATAGATTTAGTTTAATTAATTAGTTAATCAACCAACCTCTTAAACCAATGATTTTTACTGCTTTCTATAGTATATAAAATTCCAAAAAGAATCTCCTTTCAATCCCGTAGATCTCGGTTAAACCCTGTTCGAGCCTTCCCAACCTATATTCCCCCAAAGAACGATAACAACCCCCAAGTCTTGCCTATACTACACTGCGATGATTAGGTACTCTGCCTAGAGAGTTGTAAAAGTCTTTGCGAGAGTTTAATGACGACCGCAATCACAACACATCCACTTTGATTGAAATGGATGCGATGAGCCCACAAGTACTCAACACATCCAGCAGGTTTCATATTGGTTTAAAAACATATTGAAGATGAATGATCTTGAAGATGAGGGTATTTTTGTCATTTAACCTAGCCACGTAGGATTTTAACCTGTTATACCAAGTTGTAATCTACGGAGTAACATAAACAACCGGTCACACAAACATGAGTAATGTGGATGAACAAAATGATACTCTAGTTACTTAGGCAAAATGTTTCGCAAACTTTAGTAACCTTTTTGTATATTAACCCATTTAATAATTAGTAGATGAAAGATTTATGATCTAAACCGAAAGAAAAATGTTTTTTTTCTGATTAATATTTGACATTATTCAAAATATTTAAAAACATGCAAAATCCCTAAATTCAAATAATAACAAGCATGATTGCCTGCGCGTTGCTGCGGGGCGTTAATTTTTTTTCATTGTTTCTTTTTTGGCTTAGCGTAGGGAGGTTTTTGACTGCATAAGAGTTGGACCTTCACGCGTTGGGGCGGGGCTTATTTTTGTGTGATTTGATTACATAGTTCGTGCGTTGTTGCGAGGCATAATTTTTCGCGAATTTGTTTCGAATGAATATTGAGTGAAAATGTGTCCACGCATTATTGGGCTCATTTTGTTCGCAATTCGAAGATCTTTCTACGGGTATTTTTAATCTGAATGAATCGGTAGATATGCGTTATATATTTGGTAAATAAAGTTTATTATAAAAAAAGTCGTAAATATTTAAAAGTTGAGGGTACGTTTTGTAATTTTTTTTATATTTATATTAAAATTCAACATTTTTTATAAAATCACGTACGTCAGAAGCATTACAATATTGCGCTTGTTTTGTCCACAATTCGAAGACCTTATCTGTATTAATCGGAAGATATGTGTTATATATTTGATAAATAAAGTTTATTATCTAAAAATGTCGCAAATAGATAAAAGTTTAGGGTTTATTTTGTAACTTTTCTTATTTTTGTTTATTTTGGGCCGAAAAAATATTTTTTTATATGGGCCAGTGTTGGGCAATTTTTTTTTTGATTTCAAGCAGTAAAAACGGCGTCATATCTTGCCTGAAATGATATATAATATAATAACATACTCCAAATACCCTTGATCACATTGACGCTTGATCTCTTGTTTGAAAAATTAGTTAGATGTTGTTATCAGAACAAGTTATAACAAAATTACTAGAAGATATTTTTACAAACCTACTGGACCTAACTTCATTTTTGTCAAGAACTAAAAAAAGACAAACTTTTTAAATATTGTAACCAGTTAACCTATTTTCACTTATGTCAACTTTGCATGTTAATTTAGTCATAAAATCTTAACAAAAAACCTGAAAGCATACACAATCATAATAACAAATGTTTTCAATATAAAGGTTCAAAAAACATTGTGTAACTATCATATTTCATTATACAATGAAATTTTTGGATATCCAAAATTTGCGATAATGGCTTTATGTTAGACATATTATTTTAGTTAAGTTATTTAAATTTGAATATCCAAAATTTTGGATAACAGTTTTATACATCTGATATCTAAATATCTATAATTTTTTTGAAAACTTTTGTATCAGTTCTAAAATTAACATTTCATAAAACCTAACTTAAGATTTATGAATATAAGTAAATAGCAGCAACTCAACTAGTTCTTGATTTAATGAAACAATTGAATATCAAACCCAATATCTCCCTTGATTTCCTACCAATACCTCCCACCATCCTCAAATCGTCTCTTAAGATCTTATAACTGCTTCTCTTCCATATCTATTTGTAGTCGATCGAATCTCAGAAGAACGAGGTTGTTCACAACAAGGAAACATATATGTTCCCTTGGGTGTTATTAGGAAGCTCTGGCCGCCGGTTGGCCCATCAATGAGGTTATATTCCAGAAATAAATATATCCTCATATGTGGGTAACCAACCAGCTTTGTTGGTTTTCTAAATTGGACATCCAGTGTAGCATTTTCACCAACGAACAAAGTATGGTTACTGATGTCAAGTTCTAAATTGACATTAGGTACGTCAATAAAAGTTAATACCAGCCGGTTATAGGTAATACGAATGCAACCGATAAAAAGGTAGCTAGAGACAAGTTGGTGAGGAGAAAAAGAATAACAAAACCCTTGAAATATCTTGACATGTTTGCCTGCGGACTTCCACTATCCTAAATAATCATACACAAATACAATCAACATGTGCGTCAGGTGAAAACAATAACACGTTACCTTAACAAAAAAACTACAGTAACAAAAAACACAAAGGGAAACTCAAGGAAACACTAAGCCTAATAAAAACTATCGGTTTTCAAATGGCGGTTTGGGTTAAAAAAATTATGTATGAAGTTTTTGATATATAAACAAGATAGAAAATACCAGTCTCATGCTGAAAGAAAGAATTAAGAATGAGTTATAATAAAATTACTGGAAGATATTTGTACAAACCTACTAGACCTAACTTTTTTTTTGTCAAGAACTCAAATGAGACAAACTTTTTAAATAATGTAACCAGTTCAACCTATTTTGACTTATGTTAACTTAGCATGTTAATTTAGTCATAAACTCTTAACAAAAAACCAAGAAGCACACACAATCATAAAACCAATTGTTTTTCAATATAAAGGTTCAAAAAACATTGTGTAAACTATCATATTGCATTATACAATGCAAATTTTAGATATCTAAACGTAAAATTTTGCGATTATGGGCTATTTTGTATTTTCTGTTAGACCTATTTATTTTAGTTAATTTATTTAAATATTGGGTAGCTAAAATTTTAGATTTTCTTTCTATCAGTTTATGTTTTTTTTGTTTTTTTATTTACTTTTCGATTTATATCCTAAATATCATAATTTTTTTTTGTAAAACTTTTAAAATTAGTGCCAAAACTGACTATTAATTAAATTCCATACTTAAGATTTATAAAAGCATGAGTTAAATTAGCAGCAAATCAACTAGTTCTTGATTTAATGAAATATTGAATATGTCAACCCTAAAAATCTTCTTGGTTTTTCCTGCCAATACCTTTTCTTAACCAACATCAATGCGTCTTGTTAAGTGTTCATAACTTATTCTCTTCTAGCTACTTTTGGAGTCGATCAATATTATCTATGAAGAACGGGGTCATTCACAGATTTCAAGGTATATCATTGATTGTCCCTTGGATTGTGCGGTGTGTCAGCTAGGTTGGATCGCGCGGGGGGCCCATTATGGTTGGGTGTTGTAGACGAGGTGATCTTTTTTTGTGGCCAGAGGGCATTGTGGTGCCTGGATGTACTATTGGGGAGGATTGTTAACCGTACTTGCGTCGTGGGGGGTGCGATTCTGTAGTACTTGACATGGGGTCGACTGGGGGATAATTCTGAGATTTTGGTTGGGGTGGTGGGGCTTAGGACCATTTGGGTCTGCTGGGGAGGTGGTGTATGGGTTTGGTTATTGTTGGTGTGTTAAGTTTGTTGTTTGGCTGGCGGGGTTGGGTGTTTTGGGAAGTATTGTTTGAGATGGGTGGTGTTTGGGTTTGTGTGTGGAGTTGTGTTGGGGGGGGTTGTTGGGTGATCTTGGGTTGTTGGTTTGTGATTGTTGTTTGTGGGGGTGGATTGATGTTAGTTTGTGTAGGTGCTTTTGGTGTGGTTGTGTGGATGTTGTGAGTGTTGGGGTTATTATGATCTTTGTGCATCGTTGGGTGTGGTGGTTTTGGTGTGGGGGTTTTGGGGGGTTTTTTTTTTTTTTTTTATTTTTGGCGTGGTGGGTTTGGGTGGTGTTGTTGTTGGGGTTGTGTTGGTTGTGGTCGATCGGAGTAGGTGTTTGTTTGGAGTTTGGGGTGGTTTGGGGGGGGGTGTGTTGTTGGGTATGGTTGGGCGGGTGGTATTGGTTTCTGGGCGGTTTTGTGGGGGTGTTTGGCTTTTGGTTTGGGGGTGTTGTTTACCATGGATAATGGTGGGGTATCGTTTGGAGCGTGTGTAGTTGTTGGTTGGTGTGGTTAGTTTTGGTTGTGGTTTGATGGTGGTTTGGTTGGTTGGGGTTGGATGTTGAGGTGGTTGTTTTTTTGGGGGTATGTGGGGTAGTGTTGTTTGGTTTGGTCTTGTTGGGTTGGCTGTTTGGTTGTTATTGGGTGGGTTGTGGGTGTTGGTCGGAGTTTGTGGGTGTGGGTTGTGCTGTTTTTGGCTGTAGCGTGTTGTGCGGGTGGGTTGGTTTTGTTAGTTTGTGAGTTGGTGTGTATGGGATGTGTGATTTGTGGGGTTGGGGTTGGGGTTGTGTGGTTGATCTTGGGTTGGTTTTGTCTTTTGGCGGTTTTGGTTGGTTTAGGTGTTGGTTTGTGGTGTGGGTTGTGGTGGGTTTGGTGGGTGGTTGGGGACTGGTTGTGGTGGTTCTGGGAGGTGGTGAGGGGTGGTTTGGGCGCTTTGGGATTGTTGGGGGTGGGACGGACATAGATTGAGGGCGGTGTGGGAGTTTTTGCGTGGGTGTTGGTTTTGGGTGGTTGAGGGGGTGGGGGGGGGTTTGGGGTTGGTTAGTGGTCGGGTGTGGTGGGTTTTCTGGTTATGGGTAGTGAGGTAGTTTATTTCTGGTGTGGGTAGTGTGGGTATTTTGTGTGGCAATAAGTGCTGAGTAGGAGGCTCTATGCTGTAGGGGTTGACTGGGGGGAGTGTGGTGGAGGTGGTTGGTATGGTTGGTGAATGGGTTGTGTTTGCGAATGTAAAAATAATTTATAAAATATTAATAGATAAGATAATATTTTTATTAATTGTTTAATTCATTATTTAAATTTGGGTATCTAAAATTTTAGATAACAGTTTTATACATCCGATATCCAAATATCTATAATTTTTTGAAAACTTTTAAAATAGTTCCAAAACTGACATTTCATAAAACCAAACTTAAGATTTATAAATATGAGTAAATAGCAGCAACTCAACTAGTTCTTGATTTAATGAAACTATTGAATATGTCAACCCTAAAATCTTCCTTGATTTCCTGCCAATACCTCCTACCAACATCAAATCGTCTGTTAAGATCTCATAACTACTTCTCTTCTAGCTCTATTTGGAGTCGATCAAATATCAGAAGAACGGGGTCATTCACAACAAGAAACATATATTTTCCCTTGGATGTCTTTAGGAAGCTGTGGTCGCCGGGTGGCCCATCAATGAGGTTATATTCCAGATTTAAATATATCCTTATACGTGGGTAACCGACAAGCTTCGTTGGTTTGCTAAACTAGACATCCAGTGTAGCATTTTCACCAACTAACAAAGTATGGTTACTGATGTCAACTTCCAAATTGACATCAGTTGCGTTAATAAAAGTTCCGATTGGTTATCGATAATATGAATGCAGCCGATAAAAAGGTAGCTGGTGACAAGAATGGTGAGGAGAGAAAAAATAACTAAACCCTTGAAATATCTTGACATGTTTGCCTACGGACTTCCGCAATCCTAAATAATCATACAAAAATACAATGAACATGTGCTTCAGGTGAAAACAATAACACGTTTCTTTGACAAAAAAATACCGTAAAAGAAAAAATAAAGGGAAACTCAAGGAAACACTATGCATAATAAAAACTAGTGGTTTTCGAATGACGATTTTGGTTAAATAATTTACGTGTGAAGTCTCAAATATATAGACAAGATAAAATACCAGTCTCATGCTAAAAACAAGAATTAAGATCAAGTTATAACAAAATTACTGGAAGATAATTTAACAAACCTACTAGACCTAACTTCATTTTGTCAAGAACTAAAATGAGACAATCTTTTTAAATATTGTAACTAGTTCAACCTATTTTGACTTATGTTAACTTTGCATGTTAATTTAGTCATAAACTCTTAACAAAAAACCTGGAAGCATACACAATCATAAAAATAAATATTTTTCAATATAAAGGTTCAAAAAACATTGTGTAAACTATCATATTGCATAATACAATGAAAATTTTGATTATCTAAAATTTGCGATAATGGCTTTATGTTAGACCTATTATTTTAGTTAAGTTATTTAAATTCGGATATCCAAAATTTTAGATAACAGTTTTATACATCTGATATCCAAATATCTATAATTGTTTTTGAAAACTTTTGTAACAGTTCCAAAACTGACATTTCATAAAACCCAACTTAAGATTTATGAATATGAGTAAATAGTAGCAACTCAACTAGTTCTTGATTTAATGAATCAATTGAATATCAACCCTAAAATCTCCATTGATTTCCTACCAATACCTCCCACCATCCTCAAATAGTCTCTTAAGAGCTCATAACTGCTTCTCTTCCAGCTCTATTTGGAGTCGATCGAAACTCAGAAGAACGGGGTCGTTCACAACAAGAAACATATATTTACCTTGGATGTCATTAGGAAGCTCTGGCCGCCGGTTGGCCCATCAATGAGGTTATATTCCAGATTTAAATATATCTTCAGATGTGGGTTAGCGTTTTCACCAACTAACAAAGTATGGTTACTGATGTCATGTTCCAAATTGATATTAGTGACGTCAATAAAAGTTAATACCGGTTGCTTATCAGCAATACGAATGAAACCGATAAAAAGGTAGCTGGAGACAAGAATGGTGAGAGAAAAAAAGAATAACAAAACCCTTGAAATATCTTGACATGTTTGCCTGCGGACTTTCGCTATCCTAGATAATCATACACAAATACAATAAACATGTGCTTCAGGTGAAAACGATCACACATTTTTTTTGACAAAAAAAATACCATAACAAAAAACACAAAGGGAAACTCAAGGAGACACTATGCATAATAAAAACTAGCGGTTTTCAAACGGCAGTTTGGGTTAAAATTTACGTGTGAAGTCTAATATATAAACAAGATAGAATACGAGTCTCATGCTGAAAACAAGAATTAAGAACAAGTTATAACAAAATTACTAGAAGATATTTTTACAAACGTACTGGACCTAACTTCATTTTTGTCAAGAATTCAAATAAGACAAACTTTTTAAATATTGTAACCAGTTCAACAATTTTCATTTATGTCAACTTTGCATGTTAATTTAGTCAGAAACTCTTAACAAAAAACCTGGAAGCATACACAATCATAAAAATAAATGTTTTTCAATATAAAGGTTCAAAAAATATTATGTAAACTATCATATTGCATTATACAATGCAAATTTTGTATATCTAGAATTTGTTTTAATGGCTTTATGTTAGACTTATTATTTTAGTTAAGTTATTTAAATTTGAATATCTAAAATTTTGGATAACAGTTTTATACATCCGATACTTAATTATCTATAATTTTTTGAAAACTTTTGTATTAGTTCCAAAACTGACATTTCATAAAACCCAACTTAAGATTTATGAATATGAGTAGACAGTAGCAACTCAACTAGTTCTTGATTTAATGAAACAATTGAATATCAACCCTAAAATCTCCATTGATTTCTTACTAATACCTCCCACCATCCTTAAATCGTCTCTTAAGAGCTGATAAATGCTTATCTTCTAGCTCTATTTGGAGTCGATCGAATGTTAGAAGAACGGGGTCGTTCACAACGGGAAACATATATTTGCCCTAGGATATCATTAGGATGCTTTGGCTGCCGGTTGGCCCATCAACGTGGTTATATTCTAGATTTAAATATATCCTCAGATGTGGGTAACCAACCAGCTTCATTGGTTTGCTAAACTGGACATCCAGTGTAGCGTTTTCACCAACTAACAAAGTATGGTTACTGATCTCAAGTTTCAAATTGACATCAGTTACGTCAATAAAAGTTAATACCGGTTGGTTATCGGTAATACGAATGCAACCGATAAAATGGTAGTTGGAGACAATAATGGTGAGGAGAAAAAATAACAAAACCCTTGAAATATCTTAACATGTTTGCCTGCGGACTTCTGCTATATTTAATCATCATACACAAATACAGTGAACATGGTCTTCAGGCGAAAACGATAACACGTTTCTTTGACAAAAAAATACCGTAACAAAAAAACACAAAGGGAATCTCTAGGAAACGCTATGCATAATAAAAACTAGCAGTTTTCAAACGGCGGTTTCGGTTAAAAAATTTACGTGTGAAGTTTCTAATATATAAACAAGTTAGAAAATACCAGTGTCATGTTAAAAACAAGAATTAAGAACAAATTATAACAAAATTACTAGAAGATAATTTTAGAAACCTACTGGACCTAACTTTATTTTTGTCAAGAACACAAATGAGACAATCTTTTTAAATATTGTAACCAGTTCAACCTATTTTCACTTATGTTAACTTTGCATGTTAATTTAGTCAGAAACTCTTAACAAAAAACCTGGAAGCATACACAATCATAAATATAAACGTTTTTCAATATAAAGATTCAAAAAACATTGTGTAAATTATCATATTGCATTATAAAAAAATAAAAAAAAAAAAAAAAATAATAGATACTTTATACACGCGTTAACAAAAAATAACAACAAAGGGGAATTCTCTAGGGAAACGCTTTGTCATAAATAAAAACTAGCACTTGGTTTTTTTCAAAAGGCGGGTTTTCAGTTGTGAGTTAAAAAATTTAGTGTGAATGAAAGTTTCTAATATATAAACAAGTTAGGAAATACCTGTGATCTCGTCATGTTCAAAACAAGAATATTTAAGAACATATTTTATAACAAAATTACTAGCTACGATAATTTTAGCAACTTAGGTTGGATCCTAACTTTATTTTTGTCAAGAACACAAATGAGACAATCTTTTTTAGAATACATGGTAACCAGTGTCAACCTTTTTCACTTTATGTTTAGAACTTTGCAATTCGTTCATTTTAGTCTGAAACTAATTAACAAAAAAACCTGGGATTTTTCATGCATACACAATCCATAAAAAATATAAGATTGGTTTTTTCAAGAGAAAGGTTCAAAAAAATATTTATGTAAACTATCATTATTGCATTATACTATGAAAATGTTTTAGATATCCAATTTTTGCGATAATAGACTTATTTTTTGTTTTATTTCTATGTTTTTAGACATGTGGGTACTTTATGTTAAGTTTATTTAAATTTCGGATACCAAAAATTTTAGATAACAGTTTTTTTTATACATACGATAATCACCATTATATCTATAAATTTTTTTTTTTTAAAACTTTTGTATCAGTTCTAAGACTGACATTTCATAAAACCCAAGCATTTCCTACCAATATCTCGATGGATTTCCTACCAATATCTACCACCATCCTTAAATCGTCTCTTAAGAGCGGATAAATGCTTCTCCTCCAATACTACTATTTTGGGCTCGAATCGAATTCTTCAAGACTAGAAACAGGGATCGTTTACACTTCTGGAAAACCATATATTTTGCCTAGGATTGTCATTAGGAAGCTCTGTCCGCCAGTTGGTATCAATAGGTTATATCCAGATTTAAATATTATCATCAGATGTGTGGTAATCCAACCAGCTTCTTGGTTGCTGCAAAACTGGACGTTTCCAGTTTTAGCGTTTTTCACAAGCCACCCCCCCGCTTTGATTGATAATGAGGTATGTTACTGATGTCAAGTTCCAACTTGACATTAGTTACGTCAATTTATACTAAATAAAATAAAAGTTTTCACAGTTGGTTATCGGTTTAATAAAATGCACAGATATAAAATGGTAGTTTTGGAGTTATTAGCTTTTTGGAGGACAAGTAATGGTTTGAGGAGAAAAAAGAATAACCAACACCCTTGAAATATTCTTGACATTGACGTTGCCTGCGGACTTCTGCTACCCTTAAGTCAATCATAAAAAAAAAAAAATACCATAATATGTGCTTCAGGTGGGAAAACAATAACAACATTTCTTTGACAAAAAAAATAACCGTAACAAAAACACAAAGGGAGATCAAGGGAAACCTCTTGCACTTATAACACTAGCAGTTTTTTCAAACGGTGGTTTGAGTGGTTTATTTAAAAATTTTTCGTAAGTTCACGTATATTTGTTGTTTTGCAGTTTTTAAATTTATAACAAGATTAGGAAAAAATACCAGTCTCTTTGCTGTGAAATCAAGGAATTACAGAACAAGTTATAACAAAAATTACAAGAATCGTATATTTTTACAAACATACTGGACCCTAATCATTTTTGTCAAGAAACTAAATTGAGACAAAATTTCTCAGAATTATCTTTATGATTTTGTATTAAACTATTAATAATTATTTTTTTTGGTTGTTGTTCTAATCTGTAGTTCAACGATTTTTCACTTATTTGTTGAACTTTGCATGTTAATGTAGTCATAAACTCTTAACAAAAAACCTCGAAGCATACACAATCATACAAACAAATGTTTTTAAATATAAAGGTTCAAAAAACATTGTGTAAACTATCATATTGCTCATTATTACAATGACTTGGATATCTAAAATTTGCGCATAATTGACCTTTTATGTTTAGGACCTATTATTTTCGTTAAAGTTATTGAAATTCGAATATTTCTCAAATTTTGGATAACATTTTTTTTACATTGATATCATAATATGTATAAAAATTTTTTATTTTTTGGAAGGGTTGGGCAGATAGAGTGAGAGAGAAAGGAAAATGAGTAAAAATAAAAAAAAGAACTTTGTATTAGTTCTAAAAATGATATTTCATAAAACTGACATTTCATAAAACCCAACTTAAGATTTATGAATATGAGTAAATAGCAGCAACTCAACTGGGTTTTGATTTAATTAAATAGTTGAATACCAACCCCAAAATCTCCATTGATTTCCTACCATATCTCATCATCCTTTAAATCGTTCTTAGAGTGAGTAACTTCTTCTTCCAGCTCTATTTGGAGTCGATCGAATCTCAGAAGAATGGGGTCGTTCACAACTGGAAACATATATTTGCCCTTGGATGTCATTAGGAAGCTCTGGCCGCCGGTTGGCCCATCAATAAGGTTATATTCCAGATTTAAATATATCCTCAGATGTAGGTAACCAACCAGCTTAGTTGGTTTGTTAAACTGGACATCCAGTGTAGCATTTTCACCCAATAACGAGGTATGGTTACTGATGTTAAGTTCCAAATTGACATTAGTTACGTCAATAAAAGTTAGTACCGGTTGGTTATCGGTAATACGCATATGCACGTATAAAGGTTGTGGAGAAGAAGGTGAGCGAGAAAGATAACATAACCCATGAAAATATATTGACATGTTTGCCTATGAACTTCCGCTATCCTTAATCATCATACAAAAATACAATGAATATGCGCTTCAGGTGAAACCGATAACACGTTTCTTTGACAAAAAAAATACCGTAACAGAAAACACAAAGGGAAACTTAAGGAAACACTATGCACAATAAAAACTAGCAGTTTTCAAATGGCGGTTTGTGTTAAAAAATTTACATGTGCAGTTTATAATATATAAACAAGATAGAAAATACTAGTCTCATGCTGAAAACAAGAATGAAGAACAAGTTATAACAAAATTACGAGATGATATTTTTACACACCTACTGGACCTAAATTCATTTTTCTCAAGAACTCAAATGAGACAAAAAAAATTAATATTGTAACCAGTTCAACCTATTTTCACTTATGTTAACTTTGCATGTTAATTTAGTCATAAACTCTTAACAAAAAACCTGCAAGCATACACAATCATAAAAATAAATGTTTTTCAATATAAAGGTTAAAAAAACATTGTTGTAGTTATATATTGCATTTACATTGCTAAATTTGTTTATATCCAGCAGATTTGTTTTTAATGGATTTATGTAAGGCTATTATTTTAGTTTAATATTTAACTTCGGGTATCTAGAATTTTAATAACAGTTTTAAGACATACGATATCTAATGATCTTTATTTTTTAAAAAACTTTTTGTATTAGTTCCAAAATGACAGTTCATAATACCCAATTAAGATTTTATGATATGAGTAAATAGCAAAAACTCACTAGTTCTTGATTAAATGAAATAAAAAAACAAGGTGAAATATAACCCAAAATACTCATTGATTTTCTACTAATACCTCCCTATCCTTAAATCGTCTCTTAGAGTGATAACTGCTTCTCTTTAGCTCTATTTGGAGTCGATTCGAATCTTTAAAGCACAGGGTGGTCGTTCACAACGGGAAAACATATATTATTCCTGGGACTCATTATGAAGCTCTGGCCGGGTTGCCCTTCAATGAGGTATATTCTAGATTAAATATTATCCTCAGATGTAGGTAAACAACCAACTTCGTTGGTTAATAAAATGGACCTCCAGAGTAGCGTTTTCACCAACCTAACAAAAGTATGGTTATTGATGTCTAGTTTAATTGACATCAGTTAACGTCACTAAAAGTTAATACCAGTTGGTTATGGTTGGTATACTACACATGCAATCGATAACAAAGGTTTTTTAGCTGGGGAGACAAGAATGGTCGGAGGAGAAAAAAGAAAAGGAAAACTTGAAAATATCTGACATGTTTTCCTGCGACTTCAGCTATATTTATTATCATACACAACTACGGTAAACATGGTCTCAGGCGGGAAACGACAACGTTCTTTGACAAAAATATATCGTAAAAAAAACACCAAAGGAAACTCATAGGAACAAACCACTCTGCCATAATAAAAACTAGCAGTTTCAATGCTAGGTTTTCGATAAAAAATTTACGTGTGAAGTTTCTAATATATAAACAAGATAGAAAATACCAGTGTCATGCTGAAAACAATAATTAAGAACAAATTATAACAAAGTTACTAGAAGATAATTTTACAAACGTACTGGACCTAACTTCATTTTTGTCAAGAATTCAAATAAGACAAACTTTTTAAATATTGTAACCAGTTCAACAATTTTCATTTATGTCAACTTTGCATGTTAATTTAGTCAGAAACTCTTAACAAAAAACCTGGAAGCATACACAATCATAAAAATAAATGTTTTTCAATATAAAGGTTCAAAAAATATTATGTAAACTATCATATTGCATTATACAATGCAAATTTTAGATATCCAAAATTTGCGATAATGGCTTTATGTTAGACCTGTTATTTTTGTTAAGTTATTTAAATTCGGATACCCAAAATTTTAGATAACAGTTTTATACATCCGATATCCAAATATCTATAATTTTTTTTAAAACTTTTGTATCAGTTCTAAGACTGACATTTCATAAAACCCAACTGATTTCCTACCAATATCTCGATGGATTTCCTACCAATATCTACCACCATCCTTAAATCGTCTCTTAAGAGCGGATAAATGCTTCTCCTCCAACTCTATTTGGAGTCGATCGAATCTCAGTAGAACGGGGTCGTTTACAACTGGAAACATATATTTTGCCTTGGATGTCATTAGGAAGCTCTGGCCGCCAGTTGGCCTATCAATGAGGTTATATTCCAGATTTAAATATATCATCAGATGTGGGTAACCAACCAGCTTCGTTGGTTTGCAAAACTGGACGTCCAGTTTAGCGTTTTCACCAACTAATGAGGTATGGTTACTGATGTCAAGTTCCAAATTGACATTAGTTACGTCAATAAAAGTTTACACCAGTTGGTTATCGGTAATACAAATGCAACAGATATAAAGGTAGTTGGAGACAAGAATGGTGAGGAGAAAAAGAATAACAAAACCCTTGAAATATCTTGACATGTTTGCCTGCGGACTTCCGCTACCCTTAATCATCATAAAAAATACCATAAACATGTGCTTCAGGTGAAAACAATAACACATTTCTTTGACAAAAAAATACCGTAACAAAAAACACAAAGGGAGACTCAAGGAAACACTATGCACAATAAACACTAGCAGTTTTCAAACGGTGGTTTGGGTTAAAAATTTTACGTGTGCAGTTTCTAATATATAAACAAGATAGAAAATACCAGTCTCATGCTGAAAACAAGAATTAAGAACAAGTTATAACAAAATTACAAGATGATATTTTTACAAACCTACTGGACCTACTTCATTTTTGTCAAGAACTCAAATGAGACAAAAATTTCTATATTGTAACTAGTTCAACCTATTTTCACTTATGTGAACTTTGCATGTTAATGTAGTCATAAACTCTTAACAAAAAACCTCGAAGCATACACAATCATAAAAATAAATATTTATCAATATAAAGGTTCAAAAAACATTGTGTAAACTATCATATTGCATTATACAATGCAAATTTTGGATATCTAAAATTTGCGATAATGGCTTTATGTTAGACCTATTATTTTAGTTAAGTTATTGAAATTCGAATATCTAAAATTTTGGATAACATTTTTATACATCCGATATCCAAATATGTATAAAATTTTTTGAAAACTTTTGTATTAGTTCTAAAACTGATATTTCATAAAACTGATATTTCATAAAACCCAACTTAAGATTTATGAATATGAGTAATAGCAGCAACACAACTAGTTTTTGATTTAATTAAACAATTGAATATCAACCCCAAAATCTCCATTGATTTCCTACCAATACCTCTCACCATCCTTAAATCGTCTCTTAAGAGCTGATAACTTCTTCTCTTCCAGCTCTATTTGGAGTCGATCGAATCTCAGAAGAATGGGGTCGTTCACAACTGGAAACATATATTTGCCCTTGGATGTCATTAGGAAGCTCTGGCCGCCGGTTGGCCCATCAATAAGGTTATATTCCAGATTTAAATATATCCTCAGATGTAGGTAACCAACCAGCTTAGTTGGTTTGTTAAACTGGACATCCAGTGTAGCATTTTCACCCAATAATGAGGTATGGTTACTGATGTTAAGTTCCAAATTGACATTAGTTACGTCAATAAAAGTTAGTACCGGTTGGTTATCGGTAATACGAATGCAACCGATATAAAGGTAGCTGGAGACAAGAATGGTGAGGAGAAAAAAGAATAACAAAACCCTTGAAATATATTGACATGTTTGCCTATGAACTTCCGCTATCCTTAATCATCATACAAAAATACAATGAATATGCGCTTCAGGTGAAACCGATAACACGTTTCTTTGACAAAAAAATACCGTAACAGAAAACACAAAGGGAAACTTAAGGAAACACTATGCACAATAAAAACTAGCAGTTTTCAAATGGCGGTTTGTGTTAAAAAATTTACATGTGCAGTTTATAATATATAAACAAGATAGAAAATACTAGTCTCATGCTGAAAACAAGAATGAAGAACAAGTTATAACAAAATTACGAGATGATATTTTTACACACCTACTGGACCTAAATTCATTTTTCTCAAGAACTCAAATGAGACAAAAAAAATTAATATTGTAACCAGTTCAACCTATTTTCACTTATGTTAACTTTGCATGTTAATTTAGTCATAAACTCTTAACAAAAAACCTGCAAGCATACACAATCATAAAAATAAATGTTTTTCAATATAAAGGTTAAAAAAACATTGTGTAGACTATCATATTGCATTATACATTGCAAATTTTTTATATCCAGAATTTGTTTTAATGGCTTTATGTAAGACCTATTATTTTAGTTAAGTTATTTAAATTCGGATATCTAGAATTTTAGATAACAGTTTTAAACATCCGATATCTAATTATCTATAATTTTTTAAAAACTTTTGTATTAGTTCCAAAACTGACATTTCATAAAACCCAACTTAAGATTTATGAATATGAGTAAATAGCAACAACTCAACTAGTTCTTGATTTAATGAAATAATTGAATATCAACCCCAAAATCTCCATTGATTTCCTACTAATACCTCCCACCATCCTTAAATCGTCTCTTAAGAGCTGATAACTGCTTCTCTTCTAGCTCTATTTGGAGTCGATCGAATCTTAGAAGAACGGGGTCGTTCACAACGGGAAACATATATTTTCCCTAGGATATCATTATGAAGCTCTGGCCGCCGGTTGGCCCATCAATGAGGTTATATTCTAGATTTAAATATATCCTCAGATGTGGGTAACCAACCAACTTCGTTGGTTAACTAAAATGGACATCCAGAGTAGCGTTTTCACCAACTAACAAAGTATGGTTATTGATGTCAAGTTTCAAATTGACATCAATTACGTCAATAAAAGTTAATACCAGTTGGTTATCGGTAATACAAATGCAATCGATAAAAAGGTAGCTGGAGACAAGAATGGTGAGGAGAAAAAGAAAAAGAAAACCCTTGAAATATCTTGACATGTTTTCCTGCGGACTTCCGCTATATTTAATCATCATACACAAATACGGTAAACATGGTCTTCAGGCGAAAACGAAAACACGTTTCTTTGACAAAAAAATATCGTAACAAAAAACACAAAAGGAAACTCAAGGAAACACTATGCATAATAAAAACTAGCAGTTTTCAAATAGCGGTTTCGGATAAAAAATTTACGTGTGAAGTTTCTAATATATAAACAAGATAGAAAATACCAGTGTCATGCTGAAAACAATAATTAAGAACAAATTATAACAAAGTTACTAGAAGATAATTTTACAAACCTACTGGACCTAACTTCATTTTTGTCAATAACACAAATGAGACAATCTTTTTAAATATTGTAACCAGTTCAACCTATTTTCACTTATGTTAACTTTGCATGTTAATTTAGTCAGAAACTCTTAACAAAAAACCTGCAAGTATACACAATCATAAAAATAAATGTTTTTCAATATAAAGGTTCAAAAAACATTGTGTAAACTATCATATTGCATTATACAATGCAAATTTTAGATATCCAAAATTTGCGATAATGGTTTTATGTTAGACTTGTTATTTTTGTTAAGTTATTTAAATTCGGATACCCAAAATTTTGGATAACAGTTTTATACATCCGATATCCAAATATCTATAATTTTTTTAAAAACTTTTGTATCAGTTCTAAGACTGACATTTCATAAAACCCAACTTAAGATTTATGAATATGAGTAAATAGCAGCAACTCAACTGGGTTTTGATTTAATTAAATAGTTGAATACCAACCCCAAAATCTCCATTGATTTCCTACCAATACCTCCCACCATCCTTAAATCGTCTCTTAAGAGCGGATAACTGCTTCTCCTCCAACTCTATTTGGGGTCGATCGAATCTAAGTAGAATGGGGTCGTTTACAACTAGAAGCATATATTTTGCTTTGGATGTCATTAGGAAGCTCTGGCGGCCGGTTGGCCCATCAACGAGGTTATATTCCAGATTTAAATATATCCTCAGATGTGGGTAACCAACCAGCTTCGTTGGTTTGCAAAACTGGACATCCAGTGTAGAGTTTTCACAAACTAATGAGGTATGGTTACTGATGTCAAGTTCTAAATTGACATTAGTTACGTCAATAAAAGTTAATACTAGCTGGTTATCGGTAATACGAATGAAACCGATATAAAGGTAGCTAGAGACAAGAATGGTGAGGAGAAAAAGAATAACAAAGCCTTTGAAATATCTTGACATGTTTGCCTGCGGACTTCCGCTATCCTTATTCATCATAAAAAATACAATGAACATGTGCTTCAGGTGAAAACAATAACACGTTTCTTTGACAAAAAAATAGCGTAACAAAAAACATAAAGGGAAACTCAAGGAAACACTATGCACAATAAAAACTAGCAGTTTTCAAATGGTGGTTTGGGTTAAAAATTTTACGTGTGCAGTTTTTAATATATAAACAAGATAGAAAATACGAGTCTCATGCTGAAAACAAGAATTAAGAACATGTTATAACAAAATTACAAGATGATATTTTTATAAACCTACTAGACCTACTTCATTTTTGTCAAAAACTCAAATGAGACAAATTTTTTCTATATTGTAACCAGTTCAACCTATTTTTACTTATGTGAACTTTGCATGTTAATTTAGTCATAAACTCTTAACAAAAAACCTGCAAGCATAGACAATCATAAAAATAAATGTTTTTCAATATAAATGTTCAAAAAACATTGTGTAAACTATCATATTGCATTATATAATGCAAAATTTGTATATCCAGAATTTGTTTTAATGGCTTTATGTTAGACCTATTATTTTAGTTAAGTTATTTAAATTCGGATATCTAAAATTTTGGATAACAGTTTTATACATCCGATATCTAATTATCTATAATAATTTAAAAACTTTGGTATTAGTTCCAAAACTCACATTTCATAAAACCCAAGTTAAGATTTATGAATATGAGTAAATAGCAGCAACTCAACTAGTTCTTGATTTAATGAAACAATTGAATATCAACCCCAAAATCTCTATTGATTTCCTACTAATACCTCCCACCATCCTTAAATCGTCTCTTAAGAGCTGATAACTGATTCTCTTCTAGCTCTATTTAGAGTCGATCAAATCTTAGAAGAATGGGGTCGTTCACAACGGGAAACATATATTTGCCCTAGGATATCATTATGAAGCTCTGGCCGTCGGTTGGCCCATCAATGAGGTTATATTCTAGATTTAAATATATCCTCAGATGTGGGTAACCAACCAGCTTCGTTGGTTTGCTA